>CAUYPK010143248.1:0-75993 GCA_963574355.1 Loris lydekkerianus
GGTGGTCAATTTGTTATTATTCTTTGCTCACACTGCTGCAGCCCAGTTTTTATTCCCTGTAAGGTTAAAAAAAAAAAAAAAAAAAAAAAAAAAAAAGCCACCATGTACCGTATATACTCGAGTATAAGCCAAGTTTTTTCCGGCACAAAATTTGTGGCGAAAAACCCAAACTCGGCACAAATTTTGTGCCGAAAAAACTCGGCTTATACTCGAGTATATACCGTATGTATTTATTTTATTGCTGATGTATATTTGAGTGTTTTCCCTATTTTTTCTTCTATTATTTTCAATGCTGCTATGTAAATTTTTGTGTTTGTCTCCTGGGGATACATACAAGCATTTCTCTAAGGTAAATACCTAGAAATAAATTTCAAGCTAAACTCCATTTTGCTTCAGTGAGATGGTTATACAATTTTCCTCCTTTATCTGTTGATGGGGTTAATTGCATTGATTGATTGTCTGGCATTTGAAATCAAATTTGATCATGATTTATTCCCTTTTTAATACAGTGTTGCATTTAGTTTGCTAATATTTGTGCTCTATTATTTTCGTGGCCTCTAATTTTTTTATGCTTGTTTGTCCGATCTGGTTTTGGTTAAAGATTTATGTTAGCTTCATAAAATGTATTAGGTAATATTTTCTATTTTTCTATTCTCTGGAGTCAGTGCTATTTGAATTGTGTATTTCTTAAACTTTTGGTAGAATTTAACCTATAAACAGGCTCTGGTGCTTTCTTAGTGGAGAGATTTTAATCGTTAATATAATAACCATTAATTATTATATGACAATTTAGAGTTTCCTAAGTCAGTTTTGGTGCATTCCATTTTGGAAGAGTTTATATCTTTCTTGTCCAAGTTTGCAAAATGTTGAGTATAAAATTATTTATATCTTCATAATATCTGTTTAAGCATCATAGCTTTGTTTTTTGCCAGAGCTTTGTCCATTTTATTCATCTTTCCAAAGGACCAACTATTAGCTTTGTTGATCCTCTCTTTTGAATGTTTCTTTCTGTTTCTATCTTTATTTCCTTTCTTCAAATTTCTTTCATTTTATTCTGTTCTTTTTTTCCTACATCTCAAGTTAGAATGTTATCTCATTAATTTTGAAACTTTCTCTTCTAATGAAAGCATTTAAACCTGTATAACTTTTCTTCCAAGGACTGCTTTAGCAGAAGCCTTGTTTTGATATGAATTTTTTATCATTTAGTTTTAAATGTTTTCTAATTTCTATTATGATTTGCTATTGACCATTAGTGGAAAATGATGTTTTGAAAAAAAACATATTGGTCATTATTCCAAGTTTCTGGAACACTAACTCGTATCTCTAATAATTGATGTGAAAAAGGAAAGACTCAAGCATTTAGCCTCTTCCCTTTAAGAATTCTATTTCAATTTGACCAAATACTTGTTTGGTCAAATGTTTTGGTCATGTGTTTTTTAGAATTCCAGCCAGTAAATGTAGATCTCTAATAAAATAATGTATCTGTGCCATGACTGTCAAAGGATGTCAAAAACATTAAATGAAATCTTGATAGGAAACTTCATAATGGAGGAATCAGACTGATGTCACTAGAACCTACTGATCATTCTATCACTGAAAATGCGCTAATTAGTCATGTTCCCCATGATATGAAACAGTAGAGGTATCTCACCCCCCTCTGAAGTAATCCTATCAAAAAAAAGACAGAAAGAAAGAGAGAGAGAGAGAGAAAATGAAAATCTAATCAACCCCCTATTTGAAACTACCCGTTTATTGAAAATGCAAAGGATAAATGACCTAAATGTTAAATCTTATGATGAAGTAATCAGCCAAATCCAGAATGTAGGATAGTCAATAGGACAATGGTCTGGTTTCTCCTGTAAACACTGAAGTAGAAGGGGGTGGAGAGGGACCCAGACCACGAACTGGCATAGAAGAAAAGGACACGAGAGATTTCAAATTCAAAAGAATAATTTTTAAAATATGTCAATTTCAGAATTTTGGTTGTTTCCATCAGGATGCTGATTTAGGAGCTCTCACCCAACATACTGCTTACCTTGTCCAGCTCACTTTAAAGAGAGTTGCAGCACACTTACCTTTGTGCCTTCCTGTCATACTTAAGTCTTTTAGGATGGAAACTGTATGCATATTGCCCTATAAACTTGTTAAAACTTGCTTAATGCATGAAATATTTTTCTTAAAATTTGTATATAAATCTAATTTATAAACTTATTTTTATTTTAAAAGAATTAGAGAAACTTGATTTTCTTTTTATTCTGGCTGATTTTTTTTTTTATCAAGTAAGTCAAGTAAATGACCTCTCCCTAATTTAATTTTTTTTTTTTTTTTTTTTTTAAGACAGAGTCTCACTTTGTCGCCCTGGGGAGAGTGCCATGGCGTCACAGCTCACAATAACCTCCAACTCTTGGGCTTCAGCAATTCTCTTGCCTCAGCCTCCCAAGTAGCTGGGACTACAAGTGCCCGCCACAACGCCCGGCTATTTTTTGTTGCAATTCTCATTGCTGCTTTAGCTGGCCGGGGCCAGGTTCAAACCTGCCACCCTCTGTATATGGGGCCAGCACCCTACCCACTGAGCCACAGGCACTGTCCCCTAATTTAAATTTTGATCTTTATGTAGTGAGTTTTCTTGAAGGACAACATAATGTAATCATACCATTT
This sequence comes from Loris lydekkerianus, assembly GCA_963574355.1. Classification (NCBI taxonomy): domain Eukaryota; kingdom Metazoa; phylum Chordata; class Mammalia; order Primates; family Lorisidae; genus Loris; species Loris lydekkerianus. Next base: position 2,659 of record CAUYPK010143248.1, read on the forward strand.
ACCAAAAACATTGTCAGCGTGCCACAAAAGATTCCTATGTCTGCCAACAGCATAAGCCCTTGGAATTTGTCATAACATTATTTGACCTATATCCTTTTATAAGGACATCGTGAAAACTAAAGTTATAACATTTGCAAAGTCTATCAAACAATTCCTTCCACATGGCTACTCCACTAGTTTTCCATAATGCCTTGAGACAAACAGATACCGATTCCTCACTGAATATTTTTTCTCCCCATTTCATGTGGAATTCTTTTTTAAGGAATTAAGGGAAGATGAGAATCCCCATATTTATGTATTGCCTAACCCTTTCTACTGTAATTGTTTACCTTTAACTAAGAGACCATTTTCATCTAGTGTTTTAACTGCAGACTTTGAGAAAAGTCAAATAAGAGAGTTTCATCCTCCAAACCGTGGTCCCCAAGCTCTGGGCCCCAGCCTGGTCCTAATCCATGGCCTGTTAGGAGCCAGGCTGCATGGCAGGAGGTGAGCAGTCAGCCGGCAAAGCTTCATCTGTAATTATAGCCGCTCCCCATCACTTGTGTCTCCACCTGAGCTCCACCTCCTGTCAGATCAGCAGTGACACTGGATACTTACATGAGTAGAAATCCTACTGTGAAGTGTGCTTACAGGAGATTTAGGCTGCAGCTTCCTCATGAGAATCTAATCTCAGTGGTTCTCAACCTTCCTAATGCCGCGATGTGTTTTCATTGTTACAAAGGGGTCGCAACCCACAGGTTGAGAACCGCTGAATGCCTGGTGATCTGAGCTGGAGCTAAGGACATAGCAACACACTTTAGGTGTCTCCATCTCCCATCATTCCCAGATAGGACTGTCTAGGTGCAGGAAAACAAGCTCAGGGCCCCCACCGATTCTGCATGACATGTGAGTTATATAATTATTTTGTTATATATTATAATGTAATAATAATAGAAATAAAGTGATCAATAAAAGCAATGAGTGTGATTCATCCCGAAACCATCCCCACCCTGGTGTGTGAAAAAATTATCTTCCATGAAACCAGTCCCTAGTACCAAAAAGGTTGGGGACTGCGGCTCCAAAGCATTAGAACTTTTTAGATAGGTGTCTTTTAATTTGAAATAAATATAGTTTTAAAGTCATTTTAGATTTCAGACTTAAAGACCAATTAGTCTAAACTAACTTCACCCAGATGGTTTCTTCAGGCTTCACATATTATAAGAAAAGGGATCTTACCTCATCAAGAGTGTCTAGTTGGGCGGTGCCTACGGCTCAGTGAGTAGGGTGCCTGCCATATACTGAGGATGGCAGGTTTGAGCCCTGCTCCTGCCACACTGCAACAAAAAAATAGCCCAGTGTTGTGGTGGGTGCCTGTAGTCCGAGCTACTTGGGAGGCTGAGGCAAGAGAATCGCCTAAGCCCAAGAGCTGGAGGTTGCTGTGAGCTGTGACACCACAGCACTCTACCTAGGGTGACAAAAGTGAAACTCTGTCTCTAAAAAAAAGAAAAAAAGAATGTTTAGTTGTTCTTTAAGGCAATAAAAATATAAAATAAAAAGATGGTTCAGTAAGTTCTCACTTAACATCGTTGATAGGCTCTTGGAAACTGCAACTTGAAGCAAAATGACATAAAACAAAGCCAGTTTTACCACAGGCTAATTGATATAAACAAGAGTTAAGTTTCTAGCCTGTATTCATTTTCACAAAAACATCACCAAACTTCTGAATAAAGTCCCCAAACATTTCTAATATTAAACATTGAAATAAATGTGAGCTATGCATATATTTAAGAAAGATTAATAAAAACTAGTAAGGGAATGACTTACACAATTTTGGGTACATGAGTGAGTGGCTGGGAAGGTGGAATGACTGTGTGCAAAGTGAAAATTTTAAGGAACATCTCTTCCCACATCACAGGTCCAAAAGTTACAAAGCTGAGCACTGAACACACCACATTGTGGGTTGTCATGCATCTCTATAACAACCGCAGTCGTTACGCATTCTTATTTAATAATACAATAATCCGTATCCAGTTCATTCATTTGTTTATTCATTTTCTAATCTGCTTCTTCCAGTTCGGGGTCATGGGTGGCTGCGTCCTATGCCAGCAGCTCAGGGCACAATAGCCAGGATGCTGCCCATTGCAGGGAACGGCCACACCCACCCCCATCACTCAGACATGCCAGTTCCCCTAAAGTGCACAGGCTTGGGACGTGGGAGGAAACCATAGTACCCAGAGAAAACCCACACAGACACAACTCTGGGCAGGCATTGATTTTTTTTCTTTCTCATGAACATTAAGACAAAATGATATTGAACAAAATGATGTTATTTAATTATTAAATGGTGTACTGCTAACTTGTCATTGGTATTAAGTTCTGATGACAGATTATTAATGCGTTTAATTTTATTATTGACTAAATTAAAAATTCATTCCTTTCTTTTCCCTAAGATTCTTCAAGCCAAAAATACTTTCATTCCTTATTTTGGTACAATATACCTGAACATAAAATGTACTATTTTTAAGCGTACAGTTCAGAGGTATTCCCTATATTCACATTGTTGGGCCATCATCACCACAGGGCCCCTCCAGAACTTTCTTCCCACATTGAAACTCTGCATTCATTAAGTGGTAACTCCCCATTTCCCCTCCCACATGGGCCCCACCATTCTACTTTCTATCTCTGTGAATTTGAAAAAGTTGATTTCTAAGAGCAAAGGTTCGAAATCAGTTTTTTATACAGAGAGCAGGTGTCTCTTTAATGAAGCTGTCTTCTATGGAAGGAGAAAACGATGTAATGCCTTAAACTCATTATTTATAGATGAAAGAAATAGTCAGCAGTTGGGGACCACCCACTCACTATGTTCCATGACATCTATTATAGGCAGAGAATTTTTTGTGGGCCTTTCCAAAAGGACAAATCAACGAGGTGCTGAAATCTTGGCTGATACTTTTAAGGTAGGTAAAGGATAATTTATGCCTGGTACAAAGTAATTAATTAATAAATATTCATCGACCCATTGAATCAATGTCATGAGTAATGGTGCTTGTATTTCACTGGCTTTGTAAAATAATGCCTAATATTTGTACATTTGCTAGAAGCTATTAAATTCAAATTTCTCGATAAATCAGCTTCATTGGGCCCCCACAGGAGCAACAAAGTTAGCATGGGTCTCTTCTGCTTTCTCCAAGTGGATGATCATAAAATCACCAGGCAGATGTTCCTGGCACAATTGACAAAAAAAAAAAAAAAAAAAAATCTGGGCCAGACGCAGTAGCTCGCACCTGTAATCCTAGCACTCTGGGAGGCCAAGACCAGTGGATTGCTTGAGGTCAGGAGTTTGAGACCAGCCTCAGCAAGAACAAGACTCCATCTCTACTAAAAATAGAAAAATTAGCCAGGCATGGTGGTGCACGCCTGTAGTCCCAGCTACTCAGGAGGTTGGACAGGAGGATGGCTCGAGCCCAGGAGTTTCAGGTTGCTGTGAGCTATGCTGACGCCATGGCACTCCAGTTGGGCAACAGGGTGAACCTCTGTTGCAAAAAAAAAAAAAAAAAAACTAATTAAAATAAACCAATAAATAAATAATCTAGAGACCTAATTGACTGTGATATAAAATCTAGATTTTTTGGTTTGGAAGCAGAGGTCACCGATACTCATGTGCCTACTCTATGCTATATATAAACTGTCGTAGGCATTGCCTGTTCTTCCTCTAGTTAGCTTTATTCTGTTGATCACTCACAGATTGGCTCCCAGACTGCTCTCAGAGGGTCTAACTCCCAAGAAGCTCTACTCCTCAAGAGGACATGAGGCTCCAGCTGAGCCCCAATTTGCACTGGATATTCAAGCACACTCTCCCAGCATAGCCCACTCCATAGATCAAAGGGCAGGCAATGATGTTGCATCAGCCACACATCTGAAAGGAAGCTCTGTGCTTTCTTCGTAGAAGCAGTCTTCATTTAATTGCCCAAACCCAAACCTGTGGGTCCCAGTTTGGCCTCCAGATATTCAGGGCCCCTGACAGCTTTCAGAGCAGCAGCTGTGGCTAAGGCAAGTTTTTAATCAGGTTTAGAACTATCCTGTGATACTGAAGTGCTTGTTTTTCTGTTGTCTCCACAGGACTATGCAGTCTCCACAGTCCCCATGACCGATGCTTTGCATTTGAAGAGTTTCTGCAGCATGGCTGGGCCTAACCTCATTGCAATCGGGTCCAGTGAACCTGCACAGAAGGCCCTCAAGGTAAGTACACAGCTGTGCTCCTGCCTAACGCAGCAGGCAGCGCCTGCCACGGGCTTGTTCTAATTCCGTCTGTTGGGCGAGCAGCAAGCGAAGTTGGCAGGGAGAGAACAGACTGGTACTTGAGCTTCTGTGATTTGCACTGTTGTGACTTGGCATTCATTAGGAACCACAAACACATTAGTGTAGGAAGAACTCCTCACTGGGGAATCATTTGTAGTCACGCACCACGACTCCTCACTGGGGAATCATTTGTAGTCACGCACCACGTTTCCTGAAAGGCCATGATTTGGAGTGATAAACACCAAACTCACCAGTTATTCCCTCCGGGGGTGAGAAGACAGGGCACCAGACAGAGCTCCTTGTAATGGTTTCTCTCTTAAGGCGGGGTGTTGGTACACAAGTGTGTGTTGTGTTATTCTTATCCTTTCCGTGTGTCTGGGCGATTGAATAATCTTTGAGAAAGCCGTGATTCAGAAGTACCTAGAGAGCTTAACTTCTTCGGGTACTTTTGGAATAGTTAAATTTTATAACAGGAAATTTCCTCATTTTATAGAGGAGAATAGGAACACCCAGAAAAGTTCGTCTTGCCCAGGTCACACAGCTAGATCAACAGTGGGAGCTGCTGGGGATGGAGACCTTCCGTGCTACAGTTTCCTTCTCTGGAACGTCCACCCTGCCAGGTGATCTGGGCACCCCGTGAGGACAAAGACAGTGTCTGTTTTGCTCCTTTGTCCTTGGCCCATGGGGCTCCTTAACCAATACTTGCTGGAGGGATGAATCAATGAACAGGCAAGGGGTATGATTTCCATTTTGCAGATAAGAAAGTGGGATCAAACGACTCACTCCTGGTCACAGGCTAATTCTGAACAGGTGGCAGGAACTGCAGCCCCTTCCTCCTAGCTGGGAGTGCAGCCCCTTCCTTCTAGCTGGCTCTGAAGTTAATATCCATGACTTTTTAAAGGGCCCAAACCAGGAATTCTTCTTAGGCAAAGAGAGCACATCTGCGTGCATCATGGCATGCAGCTAGTTTGTCTACTGTTCCAAACGTCTGTGCTAAGCTTGGTGAGATTTGGCTGGAGCCATCATTGCCTTGAGCTGAACTTTCCCTCCTGTTGTTTGCGGCTTCTTCAGCTAACTCACCTGGACTTTCTTGCCCTCTTCCCAAGCTGTATTTCAATTGCATAAGGCATTTATTAACTATTGCAGAACAATCTCTTACAATTTGATTTGCATGATGGTAGTTGGAAAACATCTTTGGTTCTGCTTCATCTGGAAGCCTATGTCAGCTTTCTGCATATAAAAAAGATGATGTCTTAAAAGAAAGCACATGATAAGTGGTGTCACTCTGGGGATCTGAAGCAGGCTCTAACTGCTCTTCAAAGTTCAGAGGAGAGGAGTGAGCTCCACAAGAGATAGGTAATCAAAAAGCTTTATGGAGAAAAATAGGGTTAGACTCGAGTCTTGAAGGATGGGTGGCACTTGGTAGGGTGGGGTTCCGTGAGAGAGCATTCCCAGGTAGGGACATGGCACTAACACAGACTGAGCACAGAACACTTATGAAATGGGAGCAAACCATCTCCTCTGATAAAGGATTTTCTTATGGGATTCTGGAGGTATCACTCGCTGCAAGTGAGGTCTGAAGAGAAAGGAACTTAAAAGTGAGAAAAATAAGATTATCACCATGAAGCAGGAGTCTGAGCTCCCATAGGTGTTTGAGCAGGAGGCTCTGAATGGTTCAGAACTGTTGGACCAACATTCCTTTGGCAGGAAAAAAATGAAAGGGAAAGACCCTGAGATCAGAAGACCACTGATGACCTAGAAATGGAAAGCCAGGCCCCAGTCTATTCCATGCCGTGGCAGCCCACCTGCACTTCTCCACTCTTCCTTCCCTTCCCACGGCCAAGTTCTCTAAGACCACGGCTCTTCAGAGCAACCTCTGAGGACTCTGTCATCCTCCTTCCAGTGGAGTTCATTGGAGTTAGTGTTAATAATGATGTCCATTCTCTACTTGAAACTTTCTGTGTCAGAAGCTATAAATAATCCTCACTAGCTAGAAAAGCATTCTTTGGGGATCATTTTTTTCCATCAGCAAATGTCCTTCCTAACCGTGGGCCTGTGGAGTTGGCCAATGTTCACCCGCCATGTTCCTAGCATCAAACATGTCCTCTTACCTTGTAGTGGAAGCAGGAAGACAGACTGAACTGGATATTGATGAGATCTCCCTGAGGGAAGAGTCTCAAATTGGAAATAGGTAGGTTGGGAAAACTCTGATTTAGGTGAAATGGGCTTACTTATTTGAGAACAGTTTTGGCTCCTGAGTTAGAACCATCAATAAAGTTCATCATGGGTAAGTCCTATGACTAATGTAATAAATGCATTATTGGGTTTTTTTTTTCCTACTTACACTTGAAAATACTGCAATCTAATGAGTAAGCATTTTAAATAGGATCTCATGGTTCCAGAACCAGGTTTTCCCTTGCTCCAACGCCCGCCCCATTCTATACTCATTCTTTTTTTGTTGGAAAGTGTTTCCTAATTAATCTATTATGGATTGGTTCTAGCTGAGCTTCCTCTCCTCCTCCCCTCTTTCTTCAACTATTTCTCCTCTTCCCATTATTTGCTAGTATCCAGGATCCGACCAGTCTTAGGAGAGGTGTGAGTTTGGTCCTTGAAAACTCTGATGTCTCTGTTCTTGTTTCTGTACAGACATCTCTGACCACTTGAGCATCTCTTACAAACCACATTTAATATTTAAACAAAGGTATATTGTGTCTTCCTGTGCCATACATGTAAAGCTTGATTACCTCTCACATCTGTCACTGCTGTCTGAGTGCTTGATTCCTTCAGAGGCTGAAGGCTACTTTGTACATATTCATGTAAAGCTGAAAACCCAAGAGTTGCTGGGTAGTTTTATTGTATATGAAACACTTTATAATGAGTTGGAGTCTATTTTTGGTTAATGAAGTGGGTCCTAATGGAGATGGTTATCACATACATCAATGTTATGGTAGACTGTATATTTAAATGAAATCAACCATCTGGGAAGATTTTTATCAACTATCTGTAAAAAGCCCAGAGCACAGTATGCTCAAGGTGCCAACCTAGGGAAGGAGGAAAGGACGACATATTGTTACTGCATTTAACCATCGATGTGGCTAGTGTACTGCAGGTGAGGTTGATTTGTACAAATTCCTACAGATGTTTGACATCAAATCTGATCCTAGAAATACTGTTAATTAACTAAGATTAGTCTTTACTGCAATTTACACTTTCTTTCATTTCTCTCCCACCCATTCCCTCATTCCCTTCATGTCCCAGGACAACTATCACCTTCATTCTGCCTCTCTACCTGTAGAAGAAAATAATGTAAGATAAATTAAATCACACACAGGAATTAGACCTGCTGTACACTTTCAGAAGGAATGTTTGCCTTTTCAAAGGGGGAGCCCCTGTGGCTCCACAGCTGGACCTGCTGCTCACAAACATAATTTGAGCAAAAGAAGCCAATCTGCAAAGAATACATATTCTGTTCTTTTACTGGTACAAAAGCGAGCAAGAGGCAAAATCTGTACTATGCTGTTAGAAGTCAGAGCAGTGATTATCTTAAGAAGGAGGGAAAGCATCATGGGGCAAAGGGCCACTTTGGATGTTAGACTTTCTATGTTATACTTTGTACCTTATAACTTCAATGTTTTTAAGTTCAGGAAAAACATATACATTACACTATTGAAAGTGGGCTACAATTGACATACAGAAATAATTCTCCAATAGCTAGGTGTGTCTAAGTCCCAAACCCTGCTTTTCCTTCTACATCGTGAGTTTATTTGTATCACATCTCACCTCGCTCTTTTTTCTAGATCCATTCCCAAACTGCCTTCCTTTCCAAGAACCTGGATCAATCACATGTTATCTGTCACAGAAGGAAAGATTGTAAAATCTGCCCTCAGGAAGGATTCTCAGTAATTCTCAGTAAGGATTTTAATGCAGCCTCCTTGGTAGCATTCAGTCTTCCAGCCAAACCCGGAAGGAGGGGGGGAGGAGAAGGATAAAAGAGGTGGGAGAGGAAGGAAGAAAGGAAGGGAAGGAGGAAGGGAGAAGTGGTGACCTTTAGGGAAAACTCTGCTAAAACTAGAGGAGGAAACTGCTGACCCAGCCTGGTGGAGACGGGGCACTGACCATCTGGGGGGCTGTGCCACCTGCTGGCCAGGTAGCAGGAGGAGCGTCCTCACCTCCCTCACCCTGTGGCAGGGACTAATTTATTTGTTTTGCTTATAATTTTTTGAAACATTATATTTGTACATATTTATGGAGGTACATCTATACTTTTATTTAGTGTCTTTTTTAAGACTCATTGTTCCTTTTATCACAATAAGTGACTAGCTAAAAATACTTTTAATAAAAATACTAAAAGGACGAAAAGAATTATGAGATCACCACTCCATTTTTGTGTCTTTGTCATGTAAATGCAGCTGGGATACAGTAAAGTAGGAGGAATTCCAATCGACTTGTAATTTTAAATTAAAATGCTCACAATCCATCTCAGTGGAAATGTCTTTTATGTTTCTTATCTACTTCCTGAAATAGCTAACTGAATTTGTAAGATTCCTTGAATGAGAACAAGAACTGGTTTGCAGCTCATTTAAATTGCATAGTACACAGCCTGTTTTTCTTCTGAATGACTAACTATATAATAGAGATCACTCAGACAGTATTTCCTCTTGTTTTGACTCAGCTTCAGCATTGATTTTTATGTCCAAAAATGTCCATGTTATTTTATAGATGGTTGTATAAAAATGAAGATGGAAAAACCCTTAATGTGTTTGGATTTTGTGTGTTTTTTTTATTGCCTGGAATTTCCTTTAATGACAACTAGAACAGCAGTAACAAAACCCGAAAGACTGAATGAAAACCAACTAGTATCAACAGGGTGATGGAAATGGAAAAATAAAGACTTTGAGTTATGAGTTGTCGTCACAGGGAATTACAGCGTGTGGCTCCAAGATTTTCCACTTCGGCTCTGCTCTGAAAGGCATATTGCCGATGCTATCATAGGTTTAATTTAGTCTTATTATCTGCTTGTCCCTTCCAGTTGTATTCACCAGATCCAAAAGACAATGATTTTTTTTTTTAATCTGCCATGCCCGTATTAAGAAATAAAAACACAAAACCAAATAGCCTCTGAATTTGTAACAAGTGTTTATACTCCTATTCCTGGCAGCAGTTGCTTGAGCTGACAATATTCCCAGAGCTGTATGCCAACAAGGCTAGGGTGGCCAAAATAAAATGCTTTGGCATAATAAGACCATAAATAATTTGAAGCTGAGAGACCAAAACACCCAGGCTGAATTTTAGCACTCATCTCAAGACAGGAAGAAGGCAAATTTGGCCAAGTAGGAGAAAGGGAATAATGTGCTTTTTTTTTTTTTTTTTTCTTTTGAGCTTTCAAGAAAATGTCAAAAGAAACAAAGGAAAAAATTATGTTTAAAGCACTAGTCATTTTTGAAGGAGGTTCAGTGGCGTACCTAGAAACAAGACCAGAAGGGTTCAGGCCAAGTTTAATGAAAGGGGATTGAGACCCACCTAGACAAAGATGGCGTCTGCACTGGGGGTGGTTGGAGGCTTGTTTTTATATGGGGGATGTAGGGGAAGGAGATTGCACAGCTTGCTGGAATGTGGGGCCACCCATAGGCCTTTTGTTCTAAGAGAAGGAGGGTAGAGGGTTTAGGGCTCCAACATTCCTGACTCCTATTAAGAGGAGGGAGGAGGAGGAGGGGTCAGTCTTCCGAAACTGCTTCTCTTTGTCCTCCTCAGTGGGAGGAGTTAGGTGTTGGTAGGGCATCTGTTCAGAAGTTTGCCCCATGGCCTTTAAGGGGACTTTCAACCCAAGCCTCTTGCATAGGAAAAGAAAAATCTGTAAGTGACCTTACATTAGTGGTTCCCAGTGAGAAGTATGGTTTAAAACCATCTGAAGATTTTCCTGAAAGCCCACTACCTTGGGCTTAGCTCAGGAAATTCTGGTGTTCTAGGTCTGGTATCTAACCTAGGTATCTGCATTTTTGAAAAGCTCTGCAGGTGATTCCGATGCACAGGCCAAGTTGAGAGCCCCTGCCTTCAAGGATACTTGCAACTTCCAGAAGCACCTAGCTTAGAATCCTGAATAATACACACCTGAAGAAGCGAACCCCTATATAGCATAGGTGTGGAAGAACATTCCTGTCAGAAGAGCAATAAAAGTAAAGAAAGTGTCCAAGTTAAAGCTGTAAAAAGCTAGAAGCTCCTGACTTTTCTGCTGCCTAGAATTCAAAATTATAAACTTGAGATATAAAACCTAACTGGTTCATAATTTAAATGCCATCAATAAATTCATCTGGCATGTTGGAATTACTCGTTAAAATATTCAAGTTCCCCAAAATCACGAGTGCAATTATTTTCTGAGAATAGGAAACTTGCATTTGACTCATATTTCCATACTTCCTCCCCCAAAACACACAAACACACACACCCAGAAAAACCTAACAAGAGGACCTGATTTTGATGTGTAAAGATTGGTGCCTTGAAGAAAAAAAAAGTTAAACTTCACATGATTACTAATATTAGAGAACTTTTAAAAAACAATCATATGTTGATTCTACGAAAGAAACATAGCTATCTGTGGACCCAAAATGACTATAAGGGCAAAGGAGAACTTAGATTCCAGTTCATGGATTGTCCTTCTGACTCTGCCTCCAGCTGTCGCTGTGTTACCATGTCTCCTGACTCAGTCTTCTTGAAAGAACAAAGTTGAATCTGCCTCACTAGAAAATGGTTTCATTTCTTCCCATTGGAAATTTCATGACAGCAAGTCAAGGTGAAGGACAATGTCTTAAATGAAGAGGGGAGCAACTAGTTGGGGAAAAGTAGCAACTGTGTATTTATAAAGCACCAGTAATACAGATTATTTCAAAGTGGCTTCACCGTAGGCTCTCAACTGCTGTTGATACTGTCCTTCCAGTGCCTACAAGTAATGTAACTTCTTCATTATTCATTCATTTATTTATTTATTTTTGAGATGGAGTCTCACTCTGTTGCCCTGGGTAGAGTGCTATGGCATCATTATAACTCACAGCAACCTTAAACCCTCGGGCTCAAGAGATCCTCTTGCCTCAGCCTCCGGAATAGCTGTGATGACAGGTGCCTGCCACAAAGCCTGACTAGTTTTTCTATTTTTGGCAGAGATAGCGTTTTGCTCTTGATCAGGCTGGTCTTGAGCTCAAGCACTGCACTGGCCTCGGCCGCCCAGAGTACTAGGAACAGGCGCAAGCCACCTCATGCAACCTGGAACAACTTTATACCTGCTTGTGGTTAGCAACATTTTTATGCCTGTTTGAAGATAGAAAACCACAGAGGACCCCAACCTCATTCCATTTTCTTAGAGGAAGCTTCAATTCCATATATAACTATTAGGTTGGATATCTAACAAAGGATACCATTTTCTAATCCACACATAAAAATCTGTCGGGACTAAAAAAGCTAATGTTTCCATAACCTCTTATTGTCTCTTCTGCAAAAACACTTTTAAAACAGCCATTAAAAAGAGATCACAGTTGAACTTGAAGCTTGGGCTTCCTGAGCAGCATATAGAAATAAGAGTTACTAAAAAATGACTGTATGAAAGATACTAGCCCAGCAGACAGATACTGCCCTCAAGGCTTCTCTGACTTAGCTGGAGAAAAAGGAGAGAAAATTAAAAGATGCAACACAAGGTAATGCCTATTCAGTAGCGCATAGTCCTAGTCAAGGCAATAGGAGTTCTGAGGAGGGAGTGGTTACCAGAGGCAGGATCCCATCGTGAGTGGACCTGCATGAACATGAGCCATAGGCTGGCACAGAGTAGCAATCATTACAAACAGGGCAACCTGGAGGGATAGCTATTCTATAATCAGGAATCAGGAGACGATGGCTGGAGTGGGGGCTGTGTGCAGGGAAAGAAGGGATTTTCTTCTCCGTAGGCTGTGAGGGGATGGGCACAACATTTTTTAGCAGAGGCGTAAAATCTGAAGGTGTTCTTTCAGAAAGACCTGTCTGGCACTCTGCCTGTAATGATTTAATAAGAATAAATATTACTCCTAAATAAGTTAGATGCCACCACAAAGCCCATGAATAAAAGAGATAAGGATCTGGACAAGGAAGGTAGCTGGGAAAGTGGGAAGGGCAGTGCAGAAACATCAGACCGATGGACTTTGAACAGGTCATTATGGAACGTCTGTTCTGTGCCAGGCACTGTAGGAGGCCCTGGGAGATAAAGATGCATAAAACAAACAACTGGAGAATACAGTGTCCTTGGTAGAGTTTTTGAAAGAGAGTTCAAACTCTCCCTGTTCCTGTGAAGTCGGTTCTCCTCATCTTCTACAAAGGAACCAACGATTGAAAATTGGTGAGCAAAAGTATGTGCCGATTTCAATGACCTACATTCACATTTTGGGAACCGAGTGATACTCAGGCATGTCAACTGATAGCATCTCTGGTCGGCAACTGATGTCTGAGCTTGACACTAACAGGGTTGGCGTCTATTTCGCTTTCCACTGCTAGCAGTGGAATCAGGGCTTATTCAAATTTGAAGTTTCTGTCCTTTATCATTTTCCACTTATTTTTATCAATGCTCACTTTCAAGGCCCACCAAAAAACCACTTTAACAATATTTGCATACCCTCCATTTCTAGTAACATCAGATTGTTTCTTGGCTGAACTGATTTTGGCAAAAGATTGGGAGGGGAAAAAAAAACAACCCAGGATGACTTGTGTCTCCTGGGCTGAAATTGCACATCACAGCATGACCTCCGTGATACTCTCGGCCATGCCAGCACCGGTACCTTTGCTGTTGATGGGATTAGGAAATGTGTCAGTTGAGCTGGGAGGAAGATGGCTGAGTTTTGAGTTACTGTTTCTCTGTGGAAATCACATGTATTAAATGCTGTAGGTGTTGATGAGTATCCTGTTGCCTGGCTGAAGGTTAATAAAGTATAGGGTGAAACTTAGACACTAAATTAGAAGTGACATTTTGACCATGAATTATTCCCCAGCCTCTGGGGACAAGTTCTCCACTACTGGACACAATGCTGGGATTTGGACCATCCCAGAAATAATGACATGGAAGAGAAAAAAATTCAAAGTAAAGTTGCTACCACCTTCCTCCAAAGCCATCCCACTACCATTGCCCTGCTTTTAATAATCACTTGTTATTTTTCCTTGTTTTTATCTTTCAAAATATTGAATTAACCCAATAATTTTTAAGAAGATTTCCAAGTCCCATTTTTCAGTTACAGTCACTGGATGGTTCTGTTTCTACTCGTGGTTCCTCACGTAACTCTGAACGCTATCTATGTTTTGTCTCTTTCTGAAGTCCAAGTTCAAAGCTGTGACCACATACCTAGAAGTGACTCATAGTTACTGGGTTAAAAACAAACAAACAGAAATAATTAGAAGCTAAGTGAAAGATGCTCACTTGGTATATATTTTTCTAATCATTCCTTTTTTTATCCACAACTCTGGTAAATGGTAAGAGTTCAGTACAGATCAGCTCTTAGTAATTGTTAGGCATGAAGATCATATTCATTCGAATAGTCAGAGTTAGCTGTTCTCAAACTTTAGCGTACCCAGGATTCCCATAGAGTCCACACTGGAAATGCACATCCTACTCATGGGGTTCAAAGTGAGAAATTCTGATTCAGCGAGGCTGGGATGGAGTCCAGGAACCAAGGTGTGATTGGGAAGTAGGTAATCCACAGAACACTGCTGTGAGAGACACCGGCTTGGTCTGGAGCTGTTTCTACATAAACATTTGAGGGCAGGGAGAGAAAATTCATTCCTAAAGCAAATTGCTATGTCCTTGAACAGGAGATGGCACCTAAAATCATTCAGAATATTATCATATTGAGTAAAATATCTGGCAGTTTAAAGAAATAACTCTCATGTAAAGGAAACCAAGCTGTAACTCTCCTGGAGTATTGAAATACAAATGCTTGTGAAGTGCAACCTTTTCTCTGAAATGTTACCATATATACTCGAGTACAAGCCGAGTTTTTTTCGGCACAAAATTTGTGCTGAAAAACCTGAACTCGACACAAATTTTGTGCCGGAAAAAACTCTGCTTATACTTGAGTATATACGGTATATCTTTTTAAGAAGAAATGCTTACAGAATGAAAGATGATTATCATGTTTTCCATATTGTGCCTTTCTCTGTGTTGCTAACGTATAACATATGTACTAAAGTACAATATGTCTGTAGTTCTTTTTACTCTAATTCTCACCTGGCACCTAGTCTCTCTCAGGCTTGAATAGAAAAGTCTGCCTTCCTTCTGCAAGCTCTGAATTTAGCAACAAACATGATACTCAATTCTACAAGTAAGAATAGTGGCAGGAGGAAGGAAACACAAATCTCTGTTTGGGTAAGAAGTTTGTCTGGTCCTATCCCTAAAGCTTCTTAGGGAGAATTTGAGAAGGGTTTGTGGCGATTCAGTGACCAGTGTTGATTGCACGGAAGGACCCAGTGCAAGGGCCCCTTGGCAGCAATTCTTTGCTCTTTGCTGAAGGCTACACTCTGAGTGAGTCCTATAAAGGAAATTGCAACAGGAGAGACTTTAGGAGGGTTTTAAGAGTTGTTGAAAAGCTGAAAAATGAGTTGAGTAGGGAGGCAAAAGAGCTTCAACTTTTTTTAAATTAACTCTATTAAGATATAAGTTTCATACAATAAAATTCATAATTTAAAAAGTATAATTCAAGGATTTTTGACAAGTGTATACAGTTAAGTCTAACTGAACTTGAACTTTTCACATATGAATCTTTTGTTTTGTAATAGTTTGATAATTAAAAGAGCACATCTGTTGAAGAAAGCTTGAAATTTCACCTTTTTAAAAGCAGCTTACAAAGGTACATAAAGTGTAGCAAAATAACATAACTAGAAGTAGAAGTGAAAGATGAGGTAAAAAGAGAAATAAGAATAGGTGTTTACATTGGAGCTGAGGAAATGCACACCACGAATTCCCACTTCACTCTTTATTCACAGAACAACTGGACTCTCAGCTTCCAATCAGCCAGTGTGAAAAGGGAACCCCGTCATCTTTTCTTGTATGGTTGAGAGCTTCAGTGAATTTTGGCTCCTATTTAGCAAATCCAATTTGTCCTCTGCCTTCCAAGCATTTATGATACCTTACACCATCCGGGCATTTTTGAAAGCTCTTTGAAAGTTAATCCAAAGACTGCCCATGAGGAAGCAAAAGTTACATGAGCCAAATTTTAGAGCAAAATCATGGTATTGACAAAGAGGGTGGGAAGCAATTTAGAGTAAACTTTCTCTGACAGGCCAACTTACACGGAAGGAACCAAGTCTCATAAAACTACGAAGTCTCATGCATAGGGCAGCTCTGCGGGAGCCAGCTCCTACCAGCTTACAAGAGCTAACAGTTAAATTTTCAGGAACTTTGCAAGATAGTTGTTAAAAATTATTAAAAATCAAAATTATGTACGTTTACAATTAAATAAAATGTATTTAAAAACAAGGTAATAGGCTGGGTGCGGTGGCTCACGCCTATAATCCTAGCACTCTGGGAGGCTGAGGCAGGTGGATTGCTTAAGCTCACAAGTTTGAGACCAGCCTAAGCAAAAGCGAGACCTCATCTCTACTAAAAATAGAAAATCTGAGGCAAGTGAATCACTTGTGCCCAAGAGTTTGAGGTTGCTGTGAGCTATGATGGCATGGCACTCAACCCAGGGCAACAGCTTGAGACTCTTTCTCAACAACAAAAAAATAGGTAATAAATGTTTAAAACTTATCACTTTTAATCATTTTGCTTTGTTTTACCATTAGCTGTACTCTTGAGGTAATTTACATCTGCTGTGTCTGCACTATGGTAATATTTTAGTACCACTGCACACTGCTTCCCAATTCCACATTCAGTGATGTCATGTTGATAGTTCCAAATTGGCCATAATGGGAGCATTTATACTACTAGAATTGACAAATACTACAAATAAAAACTTGACTTATTTTATTGGTTTTCTAGACATAAGTTATGAAGAAAATTTTAATAGTGCAAGCTAAACTTACAAGTGTGTTTTCTTAGGAGACTGAGAATTTAATGGAAAAAAAGTAATATGTTAGTTACTATGGACTAATTAGCTGATGGAAATAACGCAGGTGAAATAGTGATCACCACTCTCGGTGCCCGTAGCACAGTGATTTCACCAAAGGAGCCAGGTTTGAACCCAACCCGGGCCAGCTGGACAACAATGACAGCTGCAACCAAAAATGGCTGGGCACCTGTGGTCCCAGCTATCTGGAAGACTAAGGCAAGAGAATCGCTTAAGCCCAAGAGTTTGAGGTTGCTGTGAGCTATGACGCTACAGCACTCTACCAAGAGTGACATAGTGAGACTCTGCCTCAAAAAAAAAATAAAGAAAAAGAAAGAAAGAAAAAAGAAAAGAAATGGTGATCACTGTTTCCATTTGAATGGTGAGAGCATTTGTACATCAAAGATTGACCTTTCCCCTCCAAAAAAAATTCTTGAAATTGGAGACAGAACAGTTATTAGAAAGGAGGTTTTAGTCAAAAGAACCAGAATAGCATATCTTGAATAGGAGTCACATTTGACTGCCAGCATTACATTTTGCTTCTATTTTATTCAGAATGTATCATAGATATCTTGTTTTAGTTAATAAAATTGAATCCTTTTTCATAATAAAAACAGTGTGTCATGTGTTGCCATCACAATAAGGGAAAAATAAGGAAATTTTTTCCAGTATTGAAAAACCATTATGCAGTTCAGGCCAGGCACAATGGCTCATGCCTGTAATTCTAGCACTTTAGGAGGCCAATGCAGGAGGATTCCATCAGGCCAGGAGTTCAAAACCACCCTAAACATGAGTGAGACCTCCATCTCTACAAAAAAGTAGAAAAATTGGCTGGGCATGGTGGCTTATACCTATAGTTTCAGCTAGTCTGGAGGCTGAGGCAGGAGGATCATTGAGCCCAGTAGTTTGAGGTTGTAGGGAGCTAAGATGACACCACTATACTCTAACTGTGGGTGACAGAACAAGAAAACAGTGACAACAACAAAAACTATTATATAATTCAGCAAAGACACTCAAATCATTGTCAGACAAAAAAGGTTACAATATATGTCTTCCTTGTTTTCACTTGTTTTACTCATTAATATAAACAAAAATATCAACCATCAGCGGTGTTGGAAGTACACTGATTTGTCGACTGCAACTCTAGTTTGTTTTCAGATACATGAGCTCTGTAAAAATCAACAAATCATTCTATGAGAATCAATTGGCTACCTGAAATTTCCAGTAAAGCATACTCAACACTTTATTATTATTTATAAATTATGTGCTACTCATCCTTTGTATCAGTAAAATTTATAATAAACTTATGTGGGTATATTATGCATTAATTCCCCCCCCCCCCATGTTTACTACTGTGTAGAGCTGAAAATTTCAGCACATTGAACCAGTACTAAAGACCTTCTTCCTAGTCACCAAGGCTAAGAGTAAAGTGATATAATTGGAGGTCCCAAGGGTGACTTTATTCACTTGTTCTGGGGAGAAAAAAAAAGAATACTGCTGTGTGGGCACAGACTCTTCCCAAAGCCCCAGACAACCCTTTCACAAATGGCCAAGCAAATTGGAAAGAGGACTTAGAAACACTAAGAGCCACGCAGTAACAGTCATTGCAAAAAAATGTTTTTTAATTCATGACGTGCTGATGAGATAACCAAGGAATCATTTGCTCACACAACGAATACGCAGGAACTCTCCAGTGGTGTGATCATGGGCACATGGCATGTGTGCATGTTGGCAATTCCTGTCCCTCACCGTGGAGCCTGCCCCTCTGCTGCCCCAGAGCCCGCACTGCCTCTTCAGGCCCTGTCTCTTTCCATCCCAAAGCCTTGGCTTTTCTGCCACTTACTTAAAGAACAGAAGAGCTCGCTTCGATAAAGCCAAACTGTATAGTCCAGTAGCAAACTCAGACGGCTTCAGGGGCCCGAAATTCTCTCTCCAAAATGGATTCGAATGCAAACTTCTTAAAATATATGAACATCATACAGATTCTATCTACCGGAAAAATTAGTCCACAAGCTCCCAGCAGGTGAACTCTGGAGTCAGAGTAGCAGTTTGCTGTGACAGGAAAAACATGGGCATTTGGGGGCTGACACACCGGGGGTGAATCTTGAATTTGCTGTCTTAACGTGTGAGCTCAGACAGATGACTGAATCTCTCTGAATCATGTTTTTCTCATCTGCAAAAATGGCAAGTACACCACCCAATAGATGGGATTGCTGTGATCAATGAATGAAGAAGAGATGACTGTAAGAGGAAAGGGGAGATGACTCAGTGTGTGCTCCGTCTGCTTCTTGCCACTAAACGTCCCAGGTGAACCTTAAGGATCCCAAAATTCAAGGGAATTAATCGTTGGTGGTGGGATTTGGAGAGCTAAGGGGTATGGTGGTGCAGGTGTCTGGGGAAACACAGCCTGCGTGTGGCCTCAGTAGCCAGGTAGGCAGCTGTCTGCTGTACTTACATATAAGACGTAAGAACGTGTTCATGGGAGATTTGCTTCTGCCGCGGAACTGGTCTTAAAGTTTGCATAGGCAGGGGTCAGAAGAGGGTAGGAGCTAGATTTTGCCCTTTTTTTTTTTGGAGACAGTCTCAAGCTGTCGCCCTGGGTAGAGTGCAATTAGCATCACAGCTCACAGCAACCTCAAACTCTTGGGCTTAAGCGATTCTCTTGCCTCAGCCTCCCAAGGAGCTGGGACTACAGGGGCCCGCCACAATATCCAACCATTTTTGGTTGCAGTTGTCATTGTTGTTTGGCAGGCCCAGGCTGGATTTGAACCTGCCAGCTCCTGTGTCTGGTGCCCTAGCTGCTGAGCTACAGGCACCGAGCTGTAGAAGGGGTGCTATTTTAGAAGGGGTGCTATGGTCTGAATTTCCTACCCCCACCACCACCCCTGAAATTAAAAACTAGTCAGGGCCGTTACTTTCCCAGAGACACCTCCCCTTGTCCCTCCTGCCCATGCACCGCTCTGTAGCCCTCCACCAGATTCAGAGTGGAGGCCTTGTAGCACAGGGTTTCCAAGCCTTCATTAGATGCCACTGTTTTTGAGGGTCCTTCCCAGAAATGGTTCAAAATGACTTATGGTTATAGTTTGAATGCCTGAAGAAATCTTTCTCCCACACATTCATGATAGTCATATGATCTAAGGCAGCAGCTCCAAATACAAGAGATAATTTGTGGAGAAAAGGGCAGCTGGCTTTAAATAGAATATATGGCACTGAAAATTTTCCCCGTCTTAACTAAAAAGGGTCACACCACCTCATAATTAGGATTTGCACAACCTGTCAATTCAGAGAGAATGTTTAAAAGACAATGTTTCTCAGGCTGGGTTCTTTTTTCAATTAATACATAATAGTTCCACATATTTATGGGGTGCATGTGGTATTTTGTTTCACATATAGCATGTGTAATGATCAAGTCAGTGTTTTTAGGCTACCCATCAACTCAAGCATTTATCCTTTTGATGTCTTAAGAACATTTCCAGTCCTTCTAGCTATTTTGAAATATATCAGACATTGTTGTCACCCTTCTCTATTATTGAACTTATTATACTTTTAATCTGTGTGCTAGTGCCCGTTAACCAATATCTCACACCCACATTCTTCCCAGTCTCTGGCTAACAATCTTTCTACTTTCTACCTCCATGAAATCAACGTTTTTTTAGTTCTCACATAGAGTGAATACATATACTATTAGGCTTTCTGTGTCTGGCTGATCTCTTTTTTTTTTTTTTTTTTAATGGCCATGTACTATTTCATGTGTGAATAAACCACATTTTCCTTATCCATTCATCCAGGTATGGACACTTACATTGATTCCACATTGGGGTGTGTGTATATTGTTGAGACTCTGATTCCTTTCCTTTGGATAAATACCCAGCAGGGGGGTTGCTGAAATATATGGTAGATCTATTTCTTGTTTGTTGAGAACTCCCCGTACAGTTTTACATAATGGCTATACTAATTGACCTTTCTACCGACAGTGTGTTAAGAATTCCTTTTTCTCTGCATCCTCATCAGCATCTATAATTTTCTGTCTTTTTGATCACAACCATTCTAAGTAGATTAAGATGGTATTTCATTGAAGTTTTGATTTGCATTTCCCTAACAATTAGTGGTGTTGAGCATCTTTTCCTATATTTATTGGCCGTTTGTGTATCTTCTTTTGAGAAATGTCTATTCAGAACCCTTGCTACTTTTTTTTTTTTTAATTGAGACAGAGTCTCATTTTGTCACCTTCAGTAGAGTGTCATAGCATCATAACTCACAGCAACCTCAAACTCTTGGGCTCAAGCAATTCTGTCACCCTTGCCTCCCAAGTAGCTAAGAGTACAAGTGCCCACCCCAACACCCAGCTATTTTTTTGTTTGTTTGTTTAGGAGGCCCAAACCAGGTTTGAACCCACCAGCCCCAGAGCACGTGGCTGGCACCGTAACCCCTGAGCTACAGGCACCCCTGTCTTGCCCACTTTTTAATGGGATTTTTTTGTTGTTGTTGTTACTGTTGTTGGGGAGTTGTTTGAGTTCCTTGTGTATTCTGGATATCAGTCCCTCATCAGATGATGTAGTTTGTAAATATTTTCTCACGTTTACCAGGTTGCACGTAGGTAGTAGGTATCCTCACTTTGTTGATTATTTCCTTTGTAGTTTAAAAGCTTTTTAATTTAATTAAAATCCATTTGCCTTTTTTGTTTTTGTTGCCCTTGCTTTTGGGGTCTTAGCCATAAAAATCTTTGCCTAGATCAGTGTCCTGGAGTGTCGCCTCTGTGTTTTCTTCTAGTAGTTTCATAGTTTCGGGTCTTGCATTTAAGTCTTTAATACACCTTGTGGTGACTTTTTGTCTATGATGGGAGATACAGTCTAGTTGCATTCTTCTGCATCTATATACAGTTACTGAATGGGGTATCCTTTCCCCATTGTATGTTCTTGGTGCCTTTACTGAAAACCAGTTGGCTATGAAAAGATGGGTTTACTTCTGGCTTCCATTGGCCCATGTGTCTGTTTTTGTTCCAGCACATGCTGTTTGGGTTACTACACTCTTGTAATGTATTTTGAGGTCAGGTAGCGTGATGCCTCCAGCTTTGGTCTTTTTTGCTAAGTGTTGCTTTGGTTATTCGGGTTCCTTTTGGTTCCAGGCAAGTTTTAGGATTGTTTTTCTATTTCTGCAAAAAATGTCCTTGGTATTCTAATAAAGACTGCATTGACTCTGTACATGCTTTGGGTAGGATGGTCATTTTGACAATATTAGTTCTTCCAGTCTGGAGTCATAGGATGTCTTTCTGTTTGTGTCCTATTCAGTTTCTCTTATCAGTGTTCTGTAGTTTTCCTTGTAGCGATGTTTCCTCTCCTTGGTTAAATTTATTCCTAGTTATTTTATTTTTTGTAGCTATCATAAATGGGATGACTTGATTTCTTTTTCAACTAGTTTGTTACTGGCATATAAAAACTTTTTTTAAAATTTCAGATTAATATGAGGGTACAAATGATTACGTTACAATTGTTTGCAATTCTAATGTTAAGTTCAAGTTGCAATTGAGCCCTTCAACCAGGGGGTGTGCTGTACACCCTTCCATTGTGTACAGTAGTACTATTGACTTTTCTATGTTGATTTTGTATCCTGAGATTTTTTGGTGGAGTCTTCAAGTTTTTCTAAATATAATACCATGTCATCTGCAAAGAGGGACTATTTACCTCCCTCTTTTCTAATTTGGATCCCCTTTATTTTTTTCTTTCTCTTGCCTGATTGCCAGGACTTCCAGTAACTATGTCAAATAGGACTGGTAAAAGTGGGCATCCTTGCCTAGTTCCAGTTCTTACAGGAAAAGCTTCTGGCATATTCCTGTCCAATATGATGTTAGTTAGGGATTTGTCAAATATGGCCTTTATTATATTGAGATAATGTTCCTTCTATGCCTCGTTTTTTGAGAGCTTTATCAAATGCTTTTTCTCCATCTATTGAGTTGAACATATGCTTTTGTCTTTCATTCTGTTGATTTATTAGGTTTATTGATTAACACCTGTTGAACCATCCTTATATACCTAGGAGAAAGTCCACTTGATCATGGTATATTTTTTTATATGCTGTTGGATTCAGTTTGCTGATATTTTACAGAGAATTTTTGCATCTTTGTTCATTAGGATTATGAGCCTGTCGGTTTTTTTGTTGTTATTGTTATTTCCTTGTCTTGTTTGGGTTTCAAGGTAATTCTGGCCTTACAAAATGAACTAGGAAGAATTTTTTCCTATTCTGTTTTCTGGAATAGTTTGAAAAGAATTTGGTATTAGCTCTTCTTTATAAATTTGGTAGAATTAGGCAGTACAGGCTTCAGGTCCTGGGGTTTTCTTTGTTGGGAGATACTTTATTACTGATCTAGTCCTTTACCCATAATGTCTGATGGTGTTTTATTTCTCTGGTATCAGTCTTTTTCATTTCTAATTTTGTTTGAGTCCTTCTCTTTCTTTCTTGGTTGGTCTAGCTGTTGGTTTATCAATTTCATTTATCTTTTTAAAAAACCAACTTTTTTTTTTTTTTTTTTGCCTTTTTTTTTTTAATTTATTTTTTTTTTTATTAAATCATAGCTATGTACATTGGTATGATCATGGGGCATCATACATTAGTTTCACAGACTGGTTGACACATTTATATCACACTGGTTAACATAGCCTTCCTGGCAATTTCACAGTCATTGTCTTGAGACATTTACATTCCACATTTACTAAGTTTCACATATACCATTGTAAGATGCACCACAAATGTATTCTCACCAATCCCCCTCCTTCCACCGACCTCCCCCCTCCCTCCCCTTCCTTTCCCTTTCCTTTCTCACCAATCCCTTCCTCCTTCCCACTATTCCTAGGTTGCAAATGGGTTACAGCATTCATGTGAAAACCCTAAATTAGTTTCATAGTAGGGGTGAATACATTGGATACTTTTTCTTCCATTCTTGGGATACTTTACTAAGAAGAATATGTTCCAGCTCCATCCATGTAAACACAAAGGAGGTAAAGTCTCCATCTTTCTTTATAAAAAACCAACTTTTTATTATATCCTTTGTATTGTTTTTTAGTGTCTATTTCATTTATTTCTGCTGTGTTCTTTATTATTTCTTTCCTTCTCTAATTTAGGGTTTGGGTTGTTTTTGCTTTTTTTGGTCCTTGAGTTGTGTCCTTATGTTATTTGAAAACGTTCTACTTTTTTTGATGTAAGAATGTATTGCTATAAACTTCCCATATAGCACTGATTTTATTGTCTCCCATGGGTTTAAGAAGGAAACAAGGAAGTTTCTTTTAAAAAATGTAAATAGACTATTTTTCATTGACCCTGTGATTGTGCAGGGGCATGCAGTTTAAATTCCACATATTTGTACAATTCCTAAGGTTCCTCTTATTACTGATTTCTAGTTTTTATTCCATTGTGTTCTATCCAGGAGAATGTTCCATGTGTTGATGGGAAGAATGTGTATTCTGTAGTTGTCAAATGAAACGTTCTATAAATCTCTGTTAGGTTCATTTGTTCTAAAGTGCAGTTTAAATCCAAAGTTTCTTTGTTGATTTTTTAAGTGGGGTGGTAGGAGTTCCCAGGTTTATTGTATTGAACTCTCTCTCTCCCTTTAGATCTAATAATATTTGCTTTATATATCTAGGTGCTCTGGTGTGGGGTGCATACACACATAGAACTGTTATGTCCTGTTGTTCAATTGATCTTTTTATCATTACATAAAAACCTTCTTTGTCTCTTTTTTCTGTTTTTGACTTAAAGTATGTTTTATTTGATATAAGTATAGCTATTTCTGCCCTGGTTCCCATTTGTGTGGAATATGTTTTCCATTCCTTTACTTTCAGTCTATATTTGTGCTTATAGAAGTAAGTTTCCTATAGGCAACTTATAGTTAGATCATTTTTCCTTGTTTATTTTGAGACAGAGTCTCACCTCTGTTTCTCCAGGCTAGAGTGCTATGGCATCATAGCTCACAGCAACCTCAAACTCCTGGGGATGAAGGGATCCTCTTATCTCAGCCTCTCAAGTAGCTGGGACTACAGGCACCCACCACAATGCCGGGATAATTTTTCTAATTTTTTTTTTTTAGTAGAGACAGGGTCTCACTCTTGCTCAGGCTGGTCTTAAACACCCAAACCCAAGCAATCTGCCCACCTTGGCCTTCCAGACCGCTGGGATTAAAGGTATGAGCCACCAGGCCTGGTCTATTAGATCATTTTCTTAAATCCATTAATCCAGTCTATATCTTTTAAGTGGAAAATTTAATCTGTTTAAATTCGAGTTTATTATTGATGTGTGAGGATTTAGTCCTGTCGTTTTGTTAATTGTTTTTTAGTTGTTTTCTATATCCATTGTCTCTTTTATGATCTCTTATTGTTTATCATTATAGTTTGGTGATTTCTTGTGGTGGTAACATTTCATTCCTTTCTCTTCCTCTTTTGTGTTTGCTCTTCCAGTAAGTAGTATACATCTGTGTGTTTTCATGGTAATAGAATGGTAATAAAATTCCACATATTTGTGGAAGAATTTGTGAATTACATCCTTTTTCCTTCCAGGTATAGAAATCCCTTAAGCATTTCTTAGAGAGCTGGTTTAGTAGTGATGAATTCCCTCAGTTTTTGCTTATTTGGGAAAGTCTTAATTTCATCTTTATTTGAAGGATAATTTTGCTGAATATAGTTGTCTTTGGCTGTCAGGGTTTTTTTGTTTGTTTGTTTTCCTTTTAGCATTTTGAATATATTATTCCATTCTCTCCTGGTCTGTAAAATTTCTGAGGAGAAATATGCTGTTAGTATGATGAAGTTTCCTTTATATGTGACTAGATGCTTTTCTCTTACTGTTTTTATAATTCTTTTTGTGTCCTCAACTTTTGACAATTTGACTATAATGTTTGAGGGAGAATACTTTTTGGTACTTACTTGGGGAATCTCCCCTTTCTCTATCTGGATGTCTAAATCTCTTGCTAGATTGGGAAAGTTTTTAGTTATTATTTTATTAAGTAAGTTTTCTCTGCCATTGAACTCCTATTCATCTTTTGGAACACCTAAAATTTGAGTATTTGGTCACTTTATGGTGCCCCATATGTTACATAGGCTTTCTTCACTCTTTTTTATTCTTTAATCTTTTTATTGTATCTGGCTGAGTTATATCAAAAGACCCATCTTCAAGACAGAAATTCTTTCTTCTGCCTGAGCTTATCTATTATTGAAGCTCTTAATTTTTTTTAATTTCATTCATTGAATTCTTCAGTTCCAGGATTTCTGTCTGGTTCTTTTTTTTTACGATATCTATCTCTTTGGTGAATTTCTTATTCATATCTTGAATTATTTTTCTGACTTATTTGTATTATTTATCTATGTTCTCTTTTATCTAACTGAGCTTATTTAACATTATTTGAATTAATTTTCACACATTTTATAATTTTTTTCTTTTTTTTATTAAGCAATAATAACAATGCAAAAAAAGTAACAATCACATTGTCAAATAAAAGTAAAAAAATATTTTTTTTTTCTTTGGAGTCTATTGGGGGAGAATCATTGTGTTCTTTTGGAAGTGTCCTATTTCCTTGCTTTTTCACATTTCTTTTGTCCTCTCCTTGATATCAATTATTTGGATTGGCTTTCTTGGGGAAGAATTTTTCTTGTAGATGTATCTATGGTATTGATTTGGTCAGGTATTCTAGCTTTGATTATGAGTGTGTAGTCTCCATATGATTTCTTCTGTTGGAAGTATGATCACTGTTGTCCATGATTTCTTCAGTGGCTTAGCCAGGGGTCCCCAAACTATGGCCTATGGGCCACATGAGGTGATGTGATTGTATTTGTTCCCATTTTGTTTTTTTACTTCAAAATAAGATATGTGCAGTGTGCATAGGAATTTGTTCATAGATTTTTTTTTTTTTTTTTAAACTATAGTCCAGCCCTCCAACAGTCTGAGGGACAGTGAACTGGTCCCCTGTTTAAAAAGTTTGAGGACCCCTGGAGACCGTGGTTGTTAGTGGAGGCTATGATGAGGTTTTGCTAGGCATGAGATACTAGATGGGCCAGTCCTCAGGCCCCACTGGTGAAAGCAGTGGGCCAAACATGCTGTCTTTGAGCCCCTGGGTGGCATACATGGGCACTAACATTAAAAGGTCCAGGTGGGCCCATTCTTGGGCATCCAGGTAGCTTGCTCAGGTGCTGATAATGGTTGTGGTGGGCCAAGCAAGTGGGTGAGTTCTTGGGCCCCTAAGCAGTGTGTGTGTTATAGGTAATAGTAACTCCAGTGGCAAAACAACCCTCAGGCTACCAGATGGCACTCACTGGTGCTAATTAACAGTGGCTATGATGAGCTGGGTAGGCCAGTTCTCATGCCCCAGGTAGGACATTTAGGTGGATGCCAACAGGATAGTGGCAATAGGCTGTGCAGACCCATCCTCTGGATCCCAGGACAAGTACCCAGATGCCAGCAGTGGTAGACAGGACAGGCACAACCCCCCACCTCCAGATGGTGGTCTTGGGCACCAGTGATAGGTTTTCTGGGCCTATTTTTATGTTCCCTGTTGGTGCACACATGCACCTGGGGTGAATGAGGCAGAACAATCCCTTAGACCCCTAGGTGGCATGCTCAGATACCGGGGGAGGTGGGACAGTGTCAGGAGGGACAGGCTTGTTCTAAGATCGCCCCATTGATATGCACGGACAGGTTGTAGTGGGCCCATGGACAGCATGCTGGGCATTGGTGGTGGCTGGCATTCTGGGGTTGCTGATAGGCCCCTCGTGGTGTGCATGCATGCCTGAGACAACCAACAGGACAGGGCAATCTCCCAGCCCTTGGGTGATATGCTCAGGTGCTAGTGGGGGTGATTACAGGCCAGGCCCGTCCTCGGGTACCCTCCCCAGTGATGTGCAGGACACTGTATAGGCTAAAGTGTTTTAGACCCTGGCACTCTGCTGGGTCCTACCTGTGCCATGCCCCTGCAGCCCTCTGGGTCTGTCAGAGGGCTCCGAGAATACTAAGGGAACATAAGTGCTTCTGGACCCCAGGGCAGGACCCCTCTCAAGATGATGTCCTCTGCAGCTGTCTGGGACTCTGGAAGCGCAGAACCCAGCATGAGCTCCATCTCTGAAGCAGTGCTGTCAAGCAGACTCCAGGGGAGCTCCCTATAACAGTCTCAGGACCCATGGGGTTTGGGCTTTGAGGGGCTCTCTCATGGCAGAGTGTAGAAGTCTGCAGTGGGAATACAGACACTGCTAAGGATCCCTCACCCTTTCCCTGTCCTGGGGATGCTCTCTGGACTTCAGACTGGTCCTGGCCAGCCATCTGCTTGCCTCCCTCTGCTTTGGTGCCTCGGGTGTTTCCTGTCACTTCTCTGCTGGAGCAGCCTTCTTTCTTAGGTGTTCTATTCAAAATGTCATTATCTACTTGCTATTTTGGTTCTGAGGGGAGTGTCTAATGCCTCTAGACAGCCCCCTTGAAGACCCTCTCAGGCTGCATTCATTTTGAGCTAATCTGTGGACAGACTATAAAACACAAAAATATGATACCAGTTCCAGAATGTTCTTCATAACCATACTGGCTCAGCCACAAAAGCATTGCCAGGGCTTGATGCCTGGTATTTTGCCAAACTCTCAGTAAACTCTTGACAGATGGGTAAATGAATGAACGGCTCTAGATATGCAGTAGCAATGACAAGTGTGTATATCTCAACAGACTATAATTGGTTGCTTTTAATGTCAGTTTAGTTTTAATACATTGAGATGAGAACATATATGTATTATAGGAAGATTAATTATGAGTGACTCAAAAACGTGCTTTGAATATTTCCTTATACATCCTTGCTTCCATATTTGACTAATAAGTTCTGAATTTGTCTGTGAAACAACATAGCCCGGGATTGTTGGGTTGTTTTTTTCTTTGTTTGTTTGTTTGTTTTTGTTTTTTTGTTTTAACATAATTTCTGTATTACAAAGAAAGCATGAGTAAGAAGCAGGAGAATGGACCTGCCTTTCAGACCTTTGGATGAGAAAATTCCCAGAAATGTTGGGAACTGCCGGAAATGCCTGGTTGTTAATGCAACTAGCCACGCAGATTCTCATGGGCTGAAGGCCAGACAGTTCCCACTCTGTTTTGTGACAGCTCCACTCTAGGGAACAAGGCCACTTCCTCCAAACGAGCAGCTGTGTAACAGACCATGACAATGTGGCCAAGATGATTCTCAGAGCCATTTCCCTTCCCCGGCTGCGTGCCTTCTTCATTAAGGAGGTGCCTGTGATAAAAGTGAGGTTGACTTTCTTTTTACTGCTAGCATACCCTTCACATGATTCTCCTGCCTTATATCATAGATTTTCACCTCCTAAAAGCAGAGCCTGCGTCTAAATTATCCTTGCATGTCTTCCCTTTCCTACCTCATATCGCCATCATGCTAAGTCCAAAGGGAACACTCCTAAGAGATCATTGGATTGAACCAAACATCAATTGTATCCAATCCCAGCAACAATCACTCTATTTTACACAAAATGGAATCATCCCTTTGGCAGAAGTCAGAAAAGGCATTTGGAACTGTGACTTGACTTCTCAAATCATCCCCCAAAATCCTGTAGAACCGACCTGTATTATTCAGGGTCTAGACTGGGGCCTCTCAGGATATAGATCATCTGCTCTGCGGGAGAGGAATTTGTACTGACGTGTAGAGGGTTTAGGGGCTTTCTTCTTTCCGTTCTGGCTTGGGGCACAGTGAAAAGCAGGAAGTACAGTCCGAGACTTAAAAGAACACTTCACATAGAGCTCTGGAGCAATACCACCCCCTCCATGCTTTTTTAGGGGAAAAAAATGTTGGAACATAGAACTAAGCCAACAGCTGCATTCCTGGAATATTTGAAGTGACACTCATCTTTGAACAAAGACTCTATGCCTCCACAAAGGAGAAACAAAACCTGTTCCTTGGCCTGGCTGTGTCTGAGGCCTCTGGAGCCTGAGCTCTTTGAGGTGACATCCTGCCAGCGGGATCCTCTTGGTCCTGTTAGGACACAACAGGAGAAAGATGTTAGAAAGTGATGTAGTCTCCCTGAATCTTTCTCCGTGGGTTCCCTGCAAATGGCCAGTGCCCTGCATTGTGCATGCACATGCATCTCCTAAAGCCAGCTATAGACAAGGCCTCAGCTGTCTTATGCAGACAATAGAAACATATAAGACAAAGGGAAATAATCCCTCGGACAGGAAAAGAGAAACCTGTTCTTTATGCCGAAAGACAGAAACTCTTTGTGTTTAGGATAAACACCTAACGCTTTTTCATGGGCCAAGAAAATGTATTTCTTGTTTATTATCTGCAAGAACCACTTCATAAATCCTTTTCATTTAGAAAGACTCTGCCTGACATAGCTTTTGTATTTTTTCTTTCCACAGTTAAGCAGAACCACTCACTGCTCCAAATGGGACCTGTTCATTATTAAAAGTCATTGCTTTTGGAATATTTATAAATCTGTCTTAAAATGATAACCGCGGGGTCTTGACAAATTAATTAAAAAGCTTCTCCTAAGGTGGTTTGGGTGGTTTTGCTAAGACATTTATTTTAAGAGCAACTCTTGGTAGAATTTATCAGCACATTACTTCATATATTCCCAGCATTCAATTATTTCCCCAGCAAGGATATTATAATTCCTTTCCTGCCAGTAATACCAAAAATGAAACTATCCTCAAACAATTCTAGGTTGGTACTAGCCCTTATGTTAGTAATTTTAGGAATGCCCCCACCAGAAGCTATAAATTGTATAAAATATAAGGCTCAGAAAAGGGGGAAGCATGAACGAATGAGACAAAACAGTGGTTAGAATTTCAAATAAATGCTAGGAACCTGAAGAACAACAAATCAAATAGGAACTAAGATGGAGAAGGGATTGTTCACTCACCAGGTAAGGCTGAGGGCTTGGAGGAACTGGAGCCAACCGGAAAGGAAATCTAAAGTTCCCGTTACTGTTACTCTGGTGACACTTGGCACTGGCTGAGGTAGGCATAAATGGAGATTTCAGTTTGTTCCGTCACTAAAAAACAAGAAGGCAGCGCTGATAATGATCCTTGATATCATTTCCTCTGGAATGTACAATATTCCATGTTTCTGCTTTGTAGTCACCACCGGACATGTGTGAGTCAGCCTGAGAGGTGGGGGTTTGCCCAGTGAGCAGTCGGGCCGGGAGAGGTGGTCTTACCATGCTTCTTCCCTTTCAATTCATCTTGTACCAAGGGACTTGGGTGGGTTTTTAATCTCTGCATAAAGAGTGCATTGAATGCTCTGTAGACCATGAATTAAAGAGACAACCAGCTGGCAATTGTCTGGTGTTCAGGGGTGGTGAGAGCACTTAGCATATGTGTGGGCCAAAATACGCTACCCACAGTTCTCTCAATTTATTAGAGTCCATGAGAATAGTATATTTTCTGGGGT
Source organism: Loris lydekkerianus (assembly GCA_963574355.1). Classification (NCBI taxonomy): domain Eukaryota; kingdom Metazoa; phylum Chordata; class Mammalia; order Primates; family Lorisidae; genus Loris; species Loris lydekkerianus. The sequence continues at coordinate 33,388 of CAUYPK010143248.1, forward strand.
TTTTTGTTTGTTTATGTCTAGACTTACCCAGGTATCCATGGCTGTGCATACCATGTGGTAAGGACCTCTCTGAGGCCCTCAACTCATGGGGATTCCACTAGGAAACCTCTGGCTCAGAGAACTGTCTCCCCCATGGTCTCTTTCTGTGCAAAAGGATAGCAATGTTAGATCCATTATCAGATTGCTCCTGCCTCTGTCTACGCTAGGCCTATCCCACACTGGGAGTGAACGGTTGGTTAATCTGGTTGGTGAGGCAGGAAGGAAGGGCTGGCTACATGTCACTCTTCACGTTCTCCTAAGAAGTATGGCGTCTCTCTTCTACTCTTCCATATTGTACTGTCCAATACCACCAAGGCCGAGTGGGCAAGTCTGCCTCGTAATATGAAGCACATTTCCACCCAAATAATGAAGGGTAAAAGGAAGCCTGGCTGGAAAGATAGATTAGACCCAGACAGGGAAAAGGTTGCATTTGCTTTGCTGGCATGACATTTCAGCAGGTTCCTTAAAATGTATGGCTGGCAATAGAGAACGACTACATGATTCTGCCCAAACAATATTTGCTTTTGTTTTTGGTGATTGGGTCTCTTTCTTGTTTGGGGGAGGGGAGTGTTGCTTTGTAGGGGTTTTGATTGTGCTAAGAAGGTAAGACTGAGATACCAACGTTTAAAATTTTGTGCAGAGTTCTTTTTGTGTTGTTATTTTATGTTATTTTAAATAAGGTACTAATAAACTCAGCATTTAAAAAACAGACCTGCTAAGGAAGTTTTTCTCCAGTTGTGGTCTGAGGATCCTCTGCCTCAGAATTATCTGGAGGGCTTTCAAAATGCAAATTCCTACACTTCACCCCAAATTTGCCAAACCAGAATCCCTAGAGTTGAGGCCTGGGCATATGGGTTTAACATTCTTCCCAGGTAACCTTCATGCCGATTGTACTAAGGGCAGCACCTGCCAGCAGACAGGTAAATTCAATTTAAACGTACATGGAAGAGCAAACGGTGGGCACGTGTCTTTGTGTGTAGTTATTGCTAAAGCAGATTGTTGACTATTCTGATTACTGCTGCAATCCTTCTCCTATGGAGAGGGTAGCCCTGCTCACTCACCCAAAGACATCCTCAAAACCCCACCTGTGCCTTTTGTATACATACAGCCATTTTGTGTCTTACAGTTAGGTGGTATGAACAAAAACTATAAAAATGACAAATAGTTTTAAAAATCTTAAAAATATAGAGACAAATTCATGCTTTAAAAGAACAACAAGAAGAACCCTTGCAATTCTTCCAAAGACATAATGTAATCAGATTTTTCCTCTTCTGGTTCTAAGTGGCTAGAAGTGGTAGGAGCTTGAACAGAGGAAGCCTAGGCATTGCCTGCAAGCTGGAATCCTCCCAGCCTTCCTTCTGTTTGGAAGTGTGGGGAGACACTGTGCTTAGGCCTGTTTTGTTTCTTTTTGTAGATTATGCAGCAGATGAGTGACCACCGCTATGACAAACTCACCGTGCCTGATGACAGAGCTGCAAACTGTATATATCTCAATATCCCTGGCAAAGGGCACGTCTTGCTGCACCGGACCCCAGAAGAGTATCCAGAAAGTGCAAAGGTAAATACCATCCCTTCTGACCCTGTGGCTGGGTAGGCCTCCCTGGGAATTCTTGCATGATAAAGTGACAAATAAGGGCTTCTTTTTCCTCTATACATCTCAAATCATTAAGAAAGCAGAAAGAATAATGTAATTTAAGCAAAGGAAAGCTTATTTAACTTACTTTTCTCATTCATATCATCGGTCACTAATGTATGCACAGTAATTGGGGTGATTGTGCCTGGTATTCGAAGCTCTTCAAATAAGTACTATGATCACTCAAATCTCTGCCCTAGATCTGATGAAATTTAGGTTCTTACACTCTGATATTAATCAAGTATAAAGACCTACAATTAGATGATCAACTGTGTCATTTTCTGAAAGATCTGAGCTGCCCCTCAGAAAAAGTAATTTGTTTTTTTAAGGAAGAAGAGTATAAATGACCCAGTGTGGTGAGTGCTTATTGTCAGGGCTGCAAAAAGAAAAGATTGTACCTCCTACATAGAAAAAAGCTCTTTGTTGAAAAGACAGAACAGAAAGAAGCATGGTACATTTGAAATTAGCCAACTGGTCCCTCCAAGAGACTCTGCCTTTGTGTTCCTACAAGGGGGTCGACCTTGGATCTGGGATTGTTTCTTCATCTAAGAAAATCTTCCTGTCTTTCATAGCTCTCTGCCAATCTCATCTGTACACTTTTATAATTTGATTTTATCCTACCAAGCAGAAATAAGAGTACTCACACACAAACTCTTCAAGTGTCCATATTTTCTAGATACTCAGCATCTTCATCACCACCCATTGGAACAAGATAATTATATTTTAATACTATGCATTACAGAAGAGCCTTTAGTGGACATTGATTTTACATTTTTGTGTCTTAAACTTTTCAAATAATAGAAAAAATTTTATGCTGCCTTTTAAATATGCAATACTATGTAATTACTAGGTTTTCCCTCTAATGACAGTCTCCCTCTACACTGATTATTAGAAAGCCATTATTAAAAAAGTATGCCAATAATTTTTATCATTGTGGTTTTCATAACACTTATTTATGTAAAAAGGTAAAAAGAAAGGGTTGCAGTAATGCATAGATAATTTCTATTTCCATGGCTGAAGTCTGAACCTGAGGAAATTATGGGACTCATGACACCAGCCGGGCTGAGTGAGCTCCTGATGAATAGTGGCGCTCATATTTAATGTGCCTTAGGGGTGTCAAAAATGCAGGTTCCTAGGCTCAGTGCCCATGGCTCAGTGGTTAGGGCACCGGCCACATACATCAGGGCTGGCGGGTTCGAACCTGGCCCAGGCCTGCTAAATAACAATGACAACTGCAACAAAAAATTAGCCAGGCATTGTGGCAGGTGCCTGTAGTCCCAGCTACTTTGGAAGGCTGAGGCAAGAGAATCACTTAAGCCTAAGAGTTTGAGGTTGCTATGAGCTATGATGCCACAGCATCCTACCGGGGGTGATGTAGTGAGACTCGGTCTCAAAAAAAAAAAAAAAAAAAAATTGTAGGTTCCTAGACCCCCACCCTAGAATCTGCAATATCAGCAAGACCCCAGGTCACAGAACTCACCTTGAGAAGTACAGGTCTGGATCGTCCATGCCTCCTTAGCACATTGGTCATCTGATAGCCAGACAATCGCTAACCACTTCCTGATTCAGCCCTGCGTCTAGCAACAGTAAGGATAATGTCAGCAACATTCCTTGCACCAGGCCCTAGACCAAGCATTGTGACATGCAGTATCTTATTTAGTCCTCATCACAGCCCTACTGGGGCAGTGTCACCATTCTAGTCCCACAGAGAAGTCAACCAAGGCCCTGAGGGAATTCACTTGACTGAAATTGTACTTCGAGTAGTAGGTAGGTTGAAGGTAGTAGTAGGGGCTGGGCGCCGTGACTCACACCTGTAGTCCCAGCACTCTGGGAGGCCAAGGAAGGTAGATTGCTTGAGCTCAGGAGTTTCCTGAGCAAGAGTGAGACCCCATCTCTACTAAAAATAGAAAAAACGAGCTGGGCTGTGGCACATGCCTATAATCCCAGCTACTTGGGAGGCTGAAGCAAGAGGATTGCTTGAGCCCAGGAGACTGAGGTTGCTGTGAGCTATGATGATGCCACAGCACTCTACCCAGGATGACAGAATCAGACTCTGTCTCCAAAAACAATTTTAAAAAAAGAAAGGAAGAAAGTAGCAGCAGGGTGACAGATTGGGTCTGGGACCCTATTCCATCTGGCTGCAGCACTCTTCACTAACCACAGTCCTAAAGTTTAAGAGCCACAGTAGATGGTTTCTAGGCAGTGCATTTTTAAGTGATCTTGTTTCTTAAAATGTGCTTTGTTTGATCATCAGAGAAAAAAAGAATCTGTGGACTCTGAACTGGAAGTTTTGACACATGTTATTCATGTCAGAAGATGCTAATAAAATTCACACTTGTGATTTAAAAGCAGTTTCACCTGAAATACTTAAATTATATTTTGTCACATTTGTCCAGTGGCGTTGGTAGGGAAAGAAACACTATAGTTGGAAGTTATAATCAGACTGAACACACAGCCACCAACTTTTGTGTACCACTTAATCGAGCAATGACAATGGCAGAGGAAAGCTGTCTCTAGCAACAACCACATTCTGACACATCTTTGGCTTTGAGGTTAAGGCATAGAGCTAGTGGTTAACCAGTTGGCGCCAGCTCTGTGGGGATGGCTGTGAAGATGTGTGTGGTAGAGACTGTGTGTGTACCTGGGGGGTTCATGAGCAAAAAGCCGAAATGCACAAGCTGAACTGATGCTTTACTCCTGGGGGCGGTCAAACAGGTGGGAATGTGCTTTTCCTTCCTTTCCTCTCCCTCCTTTCCCCCTGTAGGTTTATGAGAAGCTGAAGGACCATATGCTGATCCCTGTGAGCCATTCGGAACTGGAAAAGGTGGATGGGCTGCTCACCTGCTGTTCAGTTTTAATTAACAAAAAGGTAGACTCCTGAGCCGCAGAGCCTCTCCCTGGTAGCCGGCAAGACCGCACAGGCAAAGCCCTGTCTCTGTACCCACTCCCGTTGTTTTCCTTGACAATCTACTGTGCCACTGTGCTACTAACTCTTGTTTACAAAAATTTAATTTCTCAGTTTAATGGCTTCATTCTGCACCCCTCCCTTCCCTCCTCTCACAGTGGTCCCTACGCTACGGATTTGCTAAACGAAGTAAGCAGCCTAGAGAGTAGAGATCTAATGAATGATTGAACTGTGATTAATAATAGAAAGGAAACACTTATTTTACCGTCTGTCTTAGCAGTGTGAAAATCGTCCAGTTGCCAGTATATTCCGAAGAATGTGTCCTTGTTCTGTCACGTGAGCTCTGGTTTTTTCTCTGTATCATGAGTCACGTTTGGTTCCTGAGAAATTCTCTGTTCCAGGGATCCTCCCCCTTTCTCTCTTTTTTTCCTTCTGAACTCCGAAAACTTTTTATCCAGTTACTTTCTTATGCCTTTCCCACTTCTGTTACAGCCACTTTGACCTTGGGTAAAATCCCAGGTCTTGCCTTCTGGACACCTTCCTACAGGTCCACCCAGCCTGACATTGGTCTCCTTGGCCTCCAGCTACATCTGCCACCACCAAGCCCTCACCCCCACCCAGGGCAAGCAGGCTCCTCTGCAGATCAAAATCAGAGCGGCTGTTGGGGGGAGTGTTCGCCACACAGAGGCACATCCTGATGGGGTTTGCCCCAGAGAGCTAAATTCCAAAAGAAGTGGGGCACCACACCTAGGAAGGTACATTTAGCACCAGAAGGTTGCTAAGAGATCAAGATCAAGAAGTTTGGAAACACCCCATGGGTACAATGTCTTAGAAAGTCTTCGAGTCACATTCCATGGATTTTTGTCTCATAACTGGCCATCTGTGACCTGGAAGGGCCTTATTTTCTTCCTTCAGCTCATTTCTGTTCCCCCCCCTACCTTGACTCACCCTATTTCTAGCTTTCTACCCCTTGTAGTTATCCTGGTCTAGCAAAGATAAAAATACATTTTTTTCAAAAGAGACAACACATCTAAGGTGATTATTGATGGTCTAGCATGAGCCAGAGAGAACAGCTCCTCACGCTCAAGGAGCAAGTTCAGGAAGTGATCCCCTTGATGCTTGAAACCAACCTCAGACAATGGACAACCATGAATATTTACCATGGAATTCAAGTCAAAGTTCTTCTCTAGCCTTCAAATTTACACAACTTTCAGCTGACATGGGTCTCTTACAAAGAACAATGCCACACTGAAGGCAGAGATCATTCTTTTACCCAAATCTGAAAGACTCGGCCTGTTAGCAAGCCAACATCATGGTACTTTCCAAGGATTGGTAACTGATCCAGGCATGTTATCAAACTTCCCAGTCATCTCCACCTTTCCTGTATTGCCTGTGGCTTGTTCAAGATTAAGAATCAGAGAGATTAAGAAATAGCATTTCATGTCTTGCTCTGCTCGCCTCTGTGTTTGCAATCAAACATCCCTTATGTTTGGTGACTGAGAGGGAATAAGAATAACCGTCATTCATTTCATCCCCCAGCTCCCAGCAGATGGAAATGAGAAATCCCTGAGAAAATTAGGACATCTTTAACCGTTATCTTTCTTTCTCATTTATTTGATGATTTTACACCAGAAATTTTAAAGAATTTCTTCTCCTCCTTTTCTTCATTGTTGCTTAACTTTGAAATTCCTATCACATGCAAAATACAATTATGCCCATCCTGTAAATGAAACACATCTTGATTGCTGTCATATTTTGGACCATCTCATCATGGATGAGTAATAACGTTTTCCCAGAGAGAGAATAAATGTTAGCCACATGTCCAACTTCACAAATTGTTCTGGGTGGTTATGGTTGCCCTTTTGGGTTAAATCTGGCTCTGCCTTGGCAAAAGCAGAAATTCTCCCTGTGTGAGCTTAACATCTCAAAAACAACCACAAGAAAAATAGCCCAATCAGCCAGTTTAAGTTTATGGGCATCTAATTTTTAATATCCTTACTTCTATCATCCCAAGTCAAAGAACTGTCCTCTCTTACCTTTAGTCAATTGTAAGTGAATAGATTTTTCTTTGTAACAATTTGTTCTGCACAAGGCTGCTTTTCATTTTGTGTCTCTTTTGATTTTTCTTTCTTTTCTTGTCTTTTTCTCAAGAAACCACTTAGAATCTGGGTGCCCCTTCTACATTTTACTCTGCACTGCTATTTTATCTACTTGGCTGGCTTCTTTGGACTCCCTCTGTGGACGTGATGATGTGAAAACCTAAATTACTTGCAATGTATTAGTATAACTTCGTTGATGTTCTCATAAGCATAATGTTACCTTTGCAAAGGAAACATTCCCCTCTTGTCCGTTGTGACTTATAAGGATAGATAAGCAAACAGATTTCTTTTTGACATCATAAAGATATGAGGGATTATATTTAAATAGGTAAAAGTTAGGTTAGAATTACTTGGCCAATATGATTTAATTTTATAAAAGGATGATATAGAGAAAATACATTATTCAGCATTATTTCGTCAATTATAATAAATTGCTATAGAAATCGGCAGGCAGATCTTTCCAATGTGTATTGATTGCTGTTTTAAGCTACTGTGAACAGATTACGAAGGTCATCTCTTTATCTCTAAGGGGAGGACAAATAGTCTGTAGATGAATAATGTGACATATAAGAGTTGCATGTTAGTCTTTGAAATTATTTACTCTTCAACATTCTACACAACTCAGACATGATTTCCACACGGTATTAGACTTGTGCGTTTTATTTTCCTAATGATCTCGTTCCAGCCTGTGTATGGTCATCCACTCTGTGTGCCAAAACCAGTAATGCCTTTCATGACCCTTTAGGCCAGAGAAGTTCTGCACTGATTGTAGTCTTTTGCTGTCCCAATCCTACATGTATACCAATCATGATGGAATAAAGTGTGAGTTGTATTGTGGTGAACAGTGTATGTCTCTTCTTGCAACAGAAACTGACATGGGGAATGGTATCATCATTTCTTGGCCATCAGGCACGCGATGTTTCTCTCCTGTCCTCTAGGCTATCAAATTGGAAATACCATACCTATAAATCAACTGCCATCAAAGCTTGGGTTAAAATGACATTGCAAGTAATTCTTTATACTTCAGGCACTTCAGAAGTATATATATTTTGCCAGACACAGTGGCTCATGCCTGTAATCCTAGTAACCTGGGAAGCCAAAGCAGGTGGATCACTTGAGCTCAGGAGTTCGAGACCAGCCTGAGCAAGAGGGAGACACCCCCCCCAAAAAAAAAAAAAAAATAGCTGAATGTTGTAGTAGGCACTTGTAGTCTCCTGGGAGGCTGAGGCAAGAAGATCACTTGAGCCCAAGTGTTTGAGGTTTCTGTTAGTTATGACACCACAGAACTCTACCAAGGACAACAAAGAGAGACTCTGTCTCAAAAAAAAAAAAAAAAAAAAAAAAAAAGTATGCATATTTGGCACACTGGGCCAGGAGAGCTAGATTTCACCTGTGTTTCTGCTAAAGGGCATCCGTTCCTCCCTTCTACTATGGACTGTAGTCAACCCACTATGTGGTTCAGTTATGGAGGCAGGTGAATGATTTTTTTCTATGCTTATGCAAGACTTCGTTTTTTATTTTACAGTAAGTATTATTTAGGAAATGTGAGGGCTTTATAAATGTAGCCTTTTTATTTCTTTATTTTCTTTTTCTGATTATAAAAGTAATAACTTCACACTGTAAAAATACAATTAAAACAATACTGAAATATTAAAAAAAAAAGCACAGAAAAAAAATGACCCCAAATTTTATCACCCGGAGATAACCACTATCAACATTTCTGAGAATATCCACACAACTATAAATAGATATAAATACAGAATAATTTTACATAATCACGTGGTTCTGTCGTCTGATGCTTTTACGTGGTTCTGTCGTCTGATGCTTCCATCTCAACAAATAAAGATCTACAACATCAATTTTCATAGCCCATAATATTCCACAACATGGTTGTTGCAGCAGCTCTTTTTAAATTATATGGAGTATTATATCACAGATGGTGAGTACATTCACATGACTACTAGCCAGGGGTCTTCAGTCTATCAAAAAATGCACTGCCCATAAGTCTTCACATAGCCCCAGAGTTAGTTCAAGCTGGTGTATTCTTATAACTGAATGGTAATATGTATGTTTACCAGATGCACAGGCCAGTACTAAAATTCCTTGGGGGAGGTAATTTATTTAATCACAACTTCTCAGTTGACGTGCATTGATTAGTCCTGCATTTTTTATTTTATTTTACTTTATTTTATTTTGTAACAGGCAGAGTTTAGCTTTGTTATCAGGCTGGAGTACAGTGGCCTGATCATAGCTTGCTGCAGCCTTGAATTTCTGGGCCCAGGTGATACTCCTGCCTCAACCACCTGAGTAACTGGAACTCCAAGCAGCTACTACATTTTTAATTTTTAAAAATGAATCTCACTGCCCAGTCCAGTCTCAAACTCCTGGCCTCAAGTGCTCCTCCTGCCTTGGCCACCCAAAGTCCTAGGATTACAGGTGTGAGCCACCATGCCCAGCCAGTTATGCATGATTTAGGTTGACATTGGCATGGGCAATGAAGCTGAAAAAAAACCCAAATGCCACCTCTGCAAATCTGTGCTGAACCCCAATAAGAAAGGACTCTCCACCTAAGTGCCAGAGAATGGTGCTCCTCACAGGGGGAGAGAGAGATACCCTTCAAAGGACGATGGGCAGGGGTCTCCTGCCTGATCTTCCAACCTTCCACGAGAACGAGGGAAGGTAAGAGTGAGGAAAACACCCTCTTCTGACAAGCTGCAGATTCCAGAAATGGGAATTTTGCTGAATAAAGAATGCTAGTCAACAACAATTTTATTTTTATTTATTTTATTAATTTGTTTGTTTATTTATTTATTTTGAGACAGACTCTCACTTCACTTCCCTGGGTAGAGTGTCGTGGCATCACAGTTCACAGCAACCTCAGTCTCTTAGGCTCAAGCAATCCTCTTGCCTTAGCCTTCCACGTAGCTGAAACTATAGGCACCCACCACAATGCCTGGCTATTTTTAGAGATGGGGGTCTCACTCTTGCTCAGGCTGGTCTCGAGCTCCTGATCTCACGTGATCTCCCTACCTCGGCTTCCCAGAGTATCAACAACAATTTTAGATAAGCAAGACACAGTTCACAGGTGCCCACACTCTGCTAGGCTCTGCAGTGCAGCATCTGTCTTCCGAGAGCTGTTGCTGTGACAAGAGCAGAGAAGGATGGACTGCACAAGTGCACACGACTGAAGGTAAGGACTGTCACAGCACGACGCTGAAGGTAAGGACTGTCACAGCATGATGCTGTGGCCATTCCCAAGCTGAGGAGACAATACCGGATCAGGGTTTGATCTGAGCTCAGAAAGATAGCCCTAACTTCAATAGGTGGAGATGGGGAGCAGGCTCTAGAGACTGAGGGACCAGCGTGAGCAAAGGCGTGGGGGCAGGAGAGCATAGTATGCACTCCCGAAGCCAGTATTTGCTGAGCACCTGCCAAGCGCCGTTAACTTTGCTAGGCCCTGGGCACACAATGGTGACAGTCTCTGCTCTCCTGAAAAATACATGCAACAGGGAAGATAGACTTTAAATAAGTTACAGCTGGTGTGATAAACATTATGAGAGGAGGACGGGGTGCTCAGGTGCTCAGGGGCAAGCAAGTGGATTCGTTTGGCTAAAACATGGAATAATTATAAGAGGATGATGAGATCATGTAGGTGGAATGTTGAGGACCTGGCCTGCTAACTTAGTGTATTTGGACTGAACTTGGCAGTCTGTGAGGATCCCCTGAAGACTTTTCAGTCAAGAAGTGATATTATTGGAGCTTGATCTGGCAGCATTACAGGGGACAACCGGGGACTGAGAAAGACTGGGTTCCTCCAAGTTTAATTTGTTGTTTAAACATCTCTTTTTACCACCAAAATGGAGCCTGAAAGTCAGACAACTCTCTGTATGTTCTCTCCTGAAGAACAGATTAATCACACCTTCCCCTCCCAACTCCAAAGGGACATTTTGAAGGCAAATGAGATAAAAGAACTGAAGGGTTCTTTGGAAGAAAAGTGTAGTGTCAATATCATTATCATCATCATTATCCTTATTAACTCCTATCACAGCAAGTGTGGATCCCATCAAAATGTCATCTTCTATTTGAACCATCAATCACCTGCTCCAGAAATAACTCAGAATTTTCATCACAGATGTCTGTAAGCCAGCCTGACAGCCTCGGAGATGAATTCACAGGTTTCCTCAGTTGCTGACATGGCTGCTCTATGGACACACTTGCATTGGGGCATTGTTGGAAAATCAGAATGTTCCCATCTCCCTTTTTCTACCAAATGCTCATTTCTAACTTAGTGAAAGCTGGGCCACTTACAAGACAAGATAACTGGGGTTATCAGGCTTTTAGGAGAACTTGTAAGTGCCAGATATATTTCTGTCACTATAAATAAACAAAAGATTCAAAGAAGTATGCCAGCAAACCACTTGAAAAAATATTGCCTGGACTGGCCTGTGAGGCCTAAAAGCAATAATTGGGCTTTAGTTCCTGGGAAGCCCCTCTACTTAGAAACAGAAAGTTCTATTCTTTAGTTATGAATCCAGAGAAAGAGCTTGGGGGAATTAACACAGCCCTAATTTTTCCTATGTTTATACTTTTTCACCCAGCTTTATGGAGGCATAATAGACAAATTAAAAATGGCTGTATTAAAAGTACACAACTTGAGGGGCTGAGCACAGTGGCTCACAGGCTTACACCTGTAATCCTAGCAATTAGGAGCCCGAGCCAAGTGGATTGCCTGAACTCACAGGTTCGAGACCAGACTGAGCCAGAGCAAGACCTCTTCTCTAAAAATAGCCAGATGTTGTAGTGGGCATCTGTAGTTCCAGCTTCTGGGGAGGCTGAGGCAAGAGAAGCACTTGAATCCAAGAGTTTGAGGTTGCTGTGAGCTATGACACCAGGGTACTCTACTGGGGTGAGAAAGTAAGACTGACTCAAAAAAAAAAAAAAAAGTATACAACTTGATACTTTGATATACAATCAAATTAACTAATGTATTCATCACCTAACCGAGTTCTCAATTTCTTTTTCTTTTGGTAGGGGGAGGGTGTTGAGAAAATTTCAGATCTTTCCTCTTAGCAAATGTCAATTATACAATACAGTATTGTTAACTATAGGTCACATTCATCTAATATAACTGAAACTTTGTGTCCTTTGATTGAAATCTTCCTGTTTTCCCCTTTAAAAGTAATGTTTAAGTTCCCACTCATGTACAGGGAAGTTTACTGATTAGCTAGGTCTTTGGGCAAGAACTCAGAGGAAAATGTTCAAAATTAAACTAGTATACTATGTGCTATGTGTTGAAATTTCTCTGTATCCTTTGAGGGTACAACAACTCTGCATATTTCACGTTGATGCAAGAAAAGTTCGGGAACCAAACAATTTCTGATTCCAAAGAACATCATAGCTTTGTAGAAATAAGCTGTTCTACCTCTGGAAGGAGCTTGTGGAATAAACACTGATTCACAGTCCCAGTGAAGGCTTAACATTACAAGGTGGACTGTGAACAAAGTCATCATTTCACTTACAGGGGACCCAGATGAATAAATGAGGTCCCCTAGAGCTAACGCTGGTACAGCAAACTGGGGCTTTCTTTCTAGGCTTGATATTAACTGAAAGAGGTGGAAGGAACCTTGTTCCAGGCCAAGATGTTAACAGGGAGTCTGGCAGGAAACAGAATTCATCCCTCCTTATGTCAGATGAAGAGATTTTGATGAATATCTCCTTCAGAAGTATGAGTGTTCAGGGTGCAAACAAGAGCAGTAAGACACCCAGACACCAGCTGTCAGCAGCACTCCTAGACTCAGCAGGACAAGGACAGTACTTTGGGATATGAGACAGAGAAGGTAGGACCATGCCCCAGCCGGAGACGAGGTTCTAGAGCAGGAAAGAAGCTCCTCACCTGCTCCTTCCTCTCACTCTCTGATCCTCTGATGCTCCCCATTGGCTGAACACAACATGCCCTCGGGGACCCTGGGGATGCCCCCAGCAGAGGTCATCCTCCCAGGGCAGAGAGTTGGCAGAGAAGGGCAGAGGGCAGATCTGGATCTGCACAATGCCACTGTGAAAGTGAGCTCTCAGCCTATCAGAAAAATATGCCATCACCACCTCTGTTTCACAGATGTTTTAAATCATTCTTGGCAAATTCCTCAGGCACATGCCAGTTCTGTGGTCTGGTCCTCCCTCCCTCAATATCACAAAATGACTGGAGTAGGATCAACAACAGAACACGTGTATGCACAGCATGAGGGTGAAGCACGTTGCATTCCAGACCCACGAGTCCTGGACCTCTTTAGTAAGCACTATGTTAATTCTAAAATTAGAGTAGTCTCTTGGGCACCTGGAATCCAAAACAGCTAGTTGCCTTTTTGTAACATGCCCATGACCTTCTGGTGGCATAAAGGTGCTTAGGAGGCTGAAAAATCTATTTTCTGTTTCCCCTTTTCTTTGTACACACAGCCTATGTTGGCAGACACAGCTGTTTTAGTTTTAGGTGGTCATATTGCTCATGGGGATAGTAGGCTAAACTAAAACTAGGGAGTTCCCCCTTCCTGGGGGTGTTCAACAGAGACTAAAGGACCACGTGCAAGAGCAGTGGCAGAGAGGTTTCTCCATCCAGCAACATCTGTCAGAGCTAACATCTGTACCAGGGGATGGTTTACCACCCTCAAGTTCTACAGTTAGGCCTTTGTGCTATTCTGATTCTGGGGGACTTTCCTTTCCTCCTCTACCTCCCCCAGTCTCCCAAATAGATTAGCATTGTCCACAAATAGTGTTGTACTTCATTTTCTGTTGCTATAACAGAATACCATAGACTTGGAAAATGATAAACAATACAAATTTATTCAGCACATGTTCTGGAGGCTGGGGATCCAAGAACATGGTGCTGTCATCTGGCAAGGGTCACCCTGTCGTGGAAGGCAGAAGGCAGAAGCAATTGCATCAGACCAGACTCACTTTCCAACTACTCATTGTCGGGATAACAAACCTGGTCCCATAATAATGATGTTCACGAGGCCTGTGCCCTCATGACCCAATTATGACCCAATCATGGGGCTTCTTATTTAGCCCCACCTCCAAATACTGTCAAATTGATGATTAAGTTTCCAACACAGGAACTTTTAGGGGACACGTTCAAACCATAGCATCTAGCAAACAATAGTAATAATGGCTCCACTTCAGCCTGACAGCATGAGGAGCTCTGTGGATCCATTCCCAAGTGAAACTGGTGGAAGTCGTTTTTGAAAAAAAAACATTCAGGCCAAGCCAGGTGGCTACACCTGTAATCCTAGCACTCTGGGAGGCCAAGGTGGGTGGATTCCCTGAGCTCAGGAGTTCAAGGCCAGCCTAAGCAAGAGTGAGACCCCATCTCTGCTAAAAATAGAAAAACTAACTTGATGTTGTGGCAGGCACCTGTAGTCCCAGCTACTTCAGAGGCTGAGGCAAGAGGATCTCTTGATCCAAAGGAGTTTGAGGTTGCTATGAGCTATGATGCTAAGGCACTCTATCCAGAGTGACAGAGAGTAAGACTTTGTCTCAAAACAAACAACCAAACATTTAAAGTCTCTGGAAATGTTCATAAATGTAACAGCAAAGGAAGAAACATTTATTCAAGAAAATCTACTAAAGCTTAAGATCAGTGAGAGTCAGTAGCATTTAAAGTAAGACCCACACCCTTCAGCCCCACTCCCAGCTCAGTGATCCAGAAATTCCACTATGACTAGTGGAGCTAAGAATACAAGTCTCCCTTTCTCCAATGGCCCCATTCAAAAAGGGACAGGTTGTCATCATTGCTCATCCTGCCCCCACCCACCCCACTACTTGCTGCTGAGACAAAGGTGTCAGTGAATAGAGCCATAATGTGAGGTATCTCTTCTTTCCACAGCCCCACTTTTGAGGGACAGAGTCTCTAGGGGTTGAGAATGTGGCACCAATAAGAAGACTGGGGCCTGAACTCCGCTCCCCTGCTTGTGGGTCAGGAATTCTATCCCAGGTCAAAAAGACTTGTGTCTACTGCCTCCTCTCCACCCAGCACCAATTAAACAAGGGTGTCACCCAGAGATAAAAGGGCTATTCTCCCTGCCCCCAGCTCCCGGGCAATGGCCAAGGGATGTGGACCAGAAGAAGCAGGTGTATAAACAGAGAGCTCCAAATCCCTCCCCAAAGAAAAGACTTTATTTGCAACAGAGTATGAAGTTCAAGTCTAAGGTTGCCCTCAAAAACAATGGAGGTTGTGGTGAAAGGCATTTGGGAGGAAGTTGGTAGATTCTTTGGAGATACAGGCTAAATTGTACATATCCAGAACGGAAAGGAAGAAATAAAACTATCTCTATTTGCAGATGACATGATTTTGTATGTGAAAAATCCTAAGAAATACATTAAAGATTATTATAATTAATAAATTTGCCAAGTTTTAAGATACAAGATCAATATTTTTAATAATATTGTGTTTCTATATGCTTCCAACTAACAAATCCACAAATAAAATTAATAAAACAATTTCATTTACAATAGCATCAAAAATTTAAAAATACTTAGCAATAAACTTAATAGGAGAAATACAAACCAGACATGGTAGCTCATGCCTATAATCCTAGCACTCTGGGAGACTGAGCTAGGTGGATTACCTGAGCTCTGGAGTTTAAGACCAGCCTGAATAAGAGTAAGATTCTATCTCTACTAAAAAAAGAAAAACTAGCTGGGCATTGTGGTGGGCACCTGTAGTCCCAGCTACTTGAGAGGCTAAGGCAAGAGGATTGCTGAGCTGAAGAGTTTGAGGTTGCTGTGAGCTATGTAGCCACAGCACTCTAACCTGGTCAACAGAGTGAGATTTTGTCTCAAAAAAAAAATAATAATAATAATAAAAATAACCCATTGTACCAGGGAAAATATTTGCAAACCATATTCATATGATAAGGGAATTCTAATAGGATAATATAAAGAACTCTTACAACTAGATAATAAAAAAGACAGTCAAAAATAGGCAAAGGACCTGAAGAGACATTTCTCCAAAGAAGATACACAAATGGCCAATAACCATGTGAAAAGAGGTTTGACATGAGTCATCGAAGTTGTGTAAATCAGAGTTACAGTGAGTTGCCACCTCACATCCACTAGAATGGCTAGAATCAGAAAGTCAGATAACAAGCCTCAGCAAGCATGGGGGGATCAGTCTCCCTACACTCTTGATGGGAGTATCAAATGCAGCTGCTTTGGAAAACAGTCTGTTTAAATAAACACTGGGTTACTCATGCAAATGCTGAGTTACTTCATGACTCAGCAATTTCACTTCCAGGTATGTACTCAAGAGAAATGAAAGCATACGTCCCAGCGAAAATGAACATTTATAGCAGCATTCAATAACCAAAGGGTTCAAACAACCCAAATGTATAGCAACTGATGAATGGATCAACTGAAATGTCCATACAATGGACTATTATTCAGGTATTAAAAAGAAGCAAAGTATTGACCAGGCTACAACATGAGTTAACCTTGAAACATCATATTAAATGAAGAAGCCAGCAACAAAAGACCATATTTACATGGTTCCATTTATATGAAATGTCCCGATAGGTAAATGGGTACAGACAGAAAGGAGACCAGTGGTTGTGCAGGGAGCAGAGGGTGCCAAGTGGGGAGGAGGGAAAGGTTGGAGGGGTGATAACTGAAGAATGGGGAGGTTCTTTGGCGGTGATGAAAGATTCAAAAATCAATATGGTGATGGTTGCATCTATCTGTGAACCACTGAATTGCACTTTAAATGGGTGAATTATTTGGTATATGAATTATCTCAATAAAGCTGTTTTCTTAAATGACAGTAATAATACTCTTTGTCCTCCTCATATCTTGAAAGGTGGTTGGGAACATCAAATAAGAGGATTTATATAAAAGTACTTGGTCCTCTATGCAGTGCTATACAAATGTAGCCTATTCTATTATTGAATGAAATTAATCTGCTTTCACCAGCACCTGTCAGTACAAAATGCAGACGCTGCCATTCCTAAAACTACCTTAGCCTTCTGTTAGAATTCCTTTTCTTTAGTGATTAAAACTCATTGACAGAACCCAATCCTTGCAATAATGCCATGTAGTAATTGCTTGTGGAATGGTTCTTACCATCATAGCCTTTTGAAAAACAAAAATAATGTTTCTTTTATATGTTTTCCTAAGACTCAACTCAAGTGTGTGCAATTACCACACATAGCAAGTTCAAGTTCATTATGTCAACCCTGGAGCCCACGTGGCCCTCATAATAATTTGCTAAATGGTAATCGTTGCTTTGTGCTCACATTCCCAAGCCCAGCATTACACTTTGGCCTTTGCCAGGCCCCTCTGAGCTGGGATGAATAGCAGTCAGAATGAGCAAAAGGAGGTAAGAATGAAATTTGCTCCAAGTGGCAAGTTTGGGAATCGTCTGGGCGGAAGCTGGTCCTGTGAGTCCAGTGTCCGTGCTGTATCTTTATGTGGTGGAGAAATCGAGCTAGCCTCGCTGGGTGCCCTTTCTTTACTTGGCCTAACATGGCCAATCCTACTCTCCAAAATGTACCCCACACACCCTTTCCTTTCTCATTCACTTTCTCATTCATAGCTTTGAACCCCAGCCCACCCTGCATTTGGTTTGCAAACAGCTGATGCCCTCTTAGTTTCTGTTTAAGTTTTCCTAATCCAAGTTTAGTGATAATAGCACCTCCTTTTTTTTTTTTGAGACAGAGTCTTGCTATATTGCCCTGGATAGAGTGCTATGGCGTCACAGCTTACAGCAACCTCAAACTCTTGGGCTTCAGCAATTCTTTTGCCTCAGTCTCCCAAGTAGCTGGCACTACAGACAGCCGCCACAACGCCCAGCTACTTGTTTGTTGTTATTGTTGCAGTTGTCATCGTTTAGCTGGCCTGGGCCAGATTTGAACCCGCCAGCCTTGGTGTATGTGGCCGGCGCTGTAACCACTGTGCTACGGGTGCTGAGCCAGCTCGTCCTTTTTCTTCCCCCCAAGCCCTACACGCCCTGCATGGGGCCATAACATGTTACGTGCCTCTTTCCCTTAACCCCGGCGAGTGTCCTAGGAAGCAGATGACAAAACTGAGGCCCAGAGAGACTCAGTCAGAAGGAAGAGTCACACACTGGGCTCAAACTCTGATTCTGTCTGGCAGCATGGTTCACCCTCTTATAATTTTACGCTGCTTGTTAAAAGCAGGAGCCCTATTAAAATTTCAAAGTTATTATACATCGAGGCATTTCAGAATGTTTAAAATGTTTTCCTACCTGTGCTCTTTCACATTAATGCAGATCTCAGTGTGTGTGTATGTCCCTTTCTCCAGAGACATCCCATGATTTAGCCTCAAAAAACAAAGGAAATCCAGGTGCCAGCCTCAGAGTTTGCAGAAACATTGTGGAGAAATAGCGCCCTCAGGTGCTGGTTTGCGTTTTCTCAGCAGGCCTTTTAGAGGGGAGGAGAGACAAGGATGCTGCCACTGCCCCCTGGGTGGGTTGTGGACACAAGGGGCCTTTCATGCTCTGAGGAACTTCTTCAGACCTGGCCATGGACCAACCAAGTCACCTCTAGGTCCCATTCTCAGCCCTGGCCTGGGTAGACCCCAAGGCCCACCCTCTCCCACCTTGGCTGAAATCCGAATTGGAAAGTTATGGTGGCGTGTTTAATATTCACACGCAGGACTCTGAGAGGGTCTGAAGGCCTCACAGCCAGGAACAGCACCACGGCCATCACCTCCTGGCCCATACCTCCATTTACTCCCTTGGAGCACTTGCAGAGAAGAGATTGTCCCCTTTTGAGGGGAAAAAACCTCAAACCCTGGGGATGAAGTGGAGATAGCACCAGTTTAACTCTTATTTATCATTCATATGTCAGTATATAGTCATCTGACCCTTACTTGGGGAAAAAAAGTGTCAAAGGCACAGGTGCAGTAGCTCACACCTGTAATCCTAGCACTCTGGAGGCTGAGGTAGAGAATCACTTGAGGTCAGCAGTTCAAGGTCAGCCTGAGCAAGAGTGAGATCCTGTCTCTTCTGAAAATAGAAAAATTAGTGGAGCATGGTGGTGCATGCCTATAGTCCCAGCTACTTGAGAAGTTGAGGCAGGAGGATCACTTGAGCTCAGGACTCTGTGTGATCTGTGATGATCCCACTCTGCTCTAGCTGGGGTGACAGAGCCAGACTCTGTTTGCAAAAAAAGTAAGACAGAAAACAGCCTAAGAATATGGACAGTCAGCAGTAGGCAGAGAGGCAAGAAAGAGAGAAAGGGAGAAGGGGGGAGGGGAGAAGAAGGAAAGGAAGGGAGGGAGGGGAAGGCCTTAGCTGAGACCCTTTTGCAATCTGACTCATCCTCATTGCCCTAGCCCAGGCCTCAAAAGGATGAAAAACCTGTAAGTGCATTTTTTTTTTTTTTTTTGAGACAGTCTCACTCTGTTGCCCTAGGTAGAGTGCCATAGCATCACAGCTCACAGCAACCTCAAACTCTTGGGCTTAAGCAATCCTCCTGCCTCAGCCTCCCAAGTAGCTGGGACTACAGGCACCTGCCATGATGCCCAGCTTGTTTTTCTTTCTTTAGTAGACACAATGTCTCTCTCTGACTCAGGCTGGTCTCGAACTCCTGAGCTCAAGCAATCCACCCACCTTGGCCTCCCAGAGTGCTAGAATTACAGGCATGAGCCACTGCACCCGGCCTGCGGGTGTACTTCTGTTTGATGTACAAGATGTCTCAGTGGTCCCTCTGGACTCCCATCATTGCTGAGTGTATTAGTCTGAGTTCCCCAGAGAAACAAAACCAATAGAATATGTATGTGTGCACATGTGAGCTTGTGTGTGTGTATGAGAGAGAGATTTACTATCAGGAATCGGCTCATGGAATTATGGCAGCCAAGTACAAGATCTGCAGTCTGAAGGCAGAAGAAGACCAGTATCTCAACTGAAAGCTTTGAGACTGAAAATTCTTCCTCACTCAGCCTTTTAGTCTATTCAGACCTTCAACAGACTGGATGAAGTACACCTACCCTGAGGGAAGGGGAACAGGAAATCTGCTTTACTCAGTCTACTAATTCAAATCTAAGTAGTTGTCTCACTAGACACCAATGTTCTTTATAGGGACCATTGAGCTTCTTGAGACATCCATAAAAACTATCACAGACATGCCAAGAAATAATGCCTAACCAAACATCTGGGCACCCAGTGGCCCAGTTAAGTGGACACATACAATGACTGTCATACTTGGCAGTGGCACCTGTCAGCCGTGCTGCCTTCTGGTTCTTTGTGCCCAAGCTGTTGTCACCAGAGACTGTAGAGGCTGAGAGCAGAAATCCCCTTGTCTAGCACCAGACCCCAGGATCTAGCATAAGACCTACACAGTAAATAGTAAGTTCTCGGGGTGTTTGAAAAGTACAAAAATAGATAAACTAACAAACTCACAGATTTGGGCCCAATATAAAGAAAATATAGTTGTTGTCCTTTACAGAGAGGACAGTGAGTGAGTTAGGAGACAAACAGGTTGTTGTATTCCCAGTCCTGCCTGGGAATAGCTTGGGTTCTCATGGAGATGAAAGATAGATAATGTCCCTCCAAGCTACCCTTTGGTATGGCCATTGCCATGGCCCAAGCTAGTGAATGAAAGAGCCTGGATCTGAGAGCAGTTCTGAACTAAAAGTCCAGGCCTTGTTACTACCCTGCCATCTCTGAGTTGGTGGAAGACTTGCTGACTACCAAGAGGGTTGGTTTTTCCCTGAGCCTAGCCCTCCACCTGAGCAGTTGGGGGTCGCTGAACTCCCCATAATGAAACAACCGTGCCAGCTTCCCTCCCTCACCTGTGATGCTCTGTGAGCCACCATTACTGTTTTTCACAAGCAAAACTGATGCACAGAAATCTAAAAGGTAGATCTCCCCTTCTTGCATTCCCTAAACAGCAGAGACTTTGGCAGGTAAGCGTGAAACTGGTCTGCATGTCTACTCTTCTCCAGATTGTTCTGGATACCTGTCTTTCAGCATTAGAGCAAATCTGCTGGCAGCCCTGCGGGCTTACTAGCTGCCACAGCGTTCTTTCAGGCAGAACTTTCATTTTCCTTGAAAGAACCTGGGGTGCCTCAGAAGCTCCCCACAGACAGCAGGAATGGGGCAGCCTTCTGGCCTTTGCCTAAAGGGCTCCTATTGGTTTTGACAGTTTCTGGATATCTGTGCTGACAACAAGCAAGATGAGATTTTACAAAGCCTTCTCTTCTCTGTTTGAAGAGAATATTAGGATATAGATTTATAAAAGTGGGTCTGGGATCCTGACCATGCTAACAGCGATTTTCAGTTAGCTCCAAGAAGCAGAGCTAGCCCTAGGTCTGATGGAGCCACAGGCTCCATCCACCCACTCACTGACTGCTCCCTTCATCCCTGGGGCACCAAATAATTATTGAGCACCTACTGGGATTGCATGCTCAAGCAAGTCTTCCACAAATCAGAGATGGCAGGGTAGTAACAAGGCCCGGGCTCTTAGGTCAGAGCTGTTCTCAGATCCAGGCTCTGTCATTCACTAGCATGGGCCATGGCAATGGCCGTACCAAAGCTTGAGAACATTTTAATCGTCCATCACAATGGCAATTGTTACCATCATTCAGGATAGCATGGGGTCTCATGGAGATTATAGATAGATAATGCCCCTCCAAGCTACCCTTTGGTATGCATATTTCTATTCTGTGCATTTGTGATACATTGCAGGTGCTCAAGAAATAAACTTTTTCTTCTACCCCACTCATCTGCTGCCCCCAAAATCCCCAGGAAGGGCCCCAGTGCCGGAACAGCAAGATTCCCAGAGGTCAGGACCAGGACATGAAACCAGGGCAATGTGACTGGTTGGGTGGCAGAATTGTGGCCTCACTCAGTAGCAGAAGTTGTTTCTGGAATCGGATGTGGTTAGAGATATAAAAGGCAATAATTTCACAATCCTATGCTCTTTCTGATGTCGCAGATATCCCCAAGATCACATGGGGATTGTGCAGGGCAGAGCTTTGCACAGCTGCACGTGGTGGTCCAGGCTTCTGTCCCCAGGGATCCGATGCACTTCCTGCCGCCCCCCTCTGCCCCACCCTCTTTCCTTTCCATTCTTCTTCCTCTTTTCACCCTTGAATGTAAATGGGAAGCGAAGTAATACTACAAGGTGTGGGTCAAAGCAGAAGTGTCTGAATGTGCTGTCGAAGAGCACTCTGAAATGCTATCGAGAGCTTATGTTGTATTGTTTTATTTTTCAGAACAGGAATTATCTGGTGTATGTCACATACCATCAGTTAAAGCACTGGGTTTATGTTGGAGTCAGTCAGTTCTGGAGGCTGTGCACATTCTGATCCATAAGGAAATGATTGGTATTTTAAGAACCTAACAGGCCTCCTGACATGATTGAGGTAGAGACATAATTCTCCCGAGAGATGATTTTTACCCTGGAGTGTGCTACCGAGACATGCTCAGGTGACAAGTGGCTGAACTGTAAATTAATGATAGGCTCTCAGTGTGTCTGCCCTTGTGATTTGGGTTTGGCATCATATTAGAAACCACACTGTGTTTCCTTTGCACAGATTGGCAAGTGCATGGGCCTCTGACTGAACCTCAATTCTCATCAGTCATGATGTTTTGCTTACCACCCAAAGTTCTGAACCTATTGAGAAATAATACATAACACCCAGTAGTTAGAAGTCAGAATATCAATACCGCACTCATCAGAGATATTGTTTAAGTTGGAAGACCCAGATGGAAACTCAGATTTTGGTACAACCTTTTCAAGGTAGTGCTGGACCAGAACTAGCCATACACACACAAACACACACACACACACTGACACACACACACACTGACACACACCTCCCAGGCCAGAGCCCACCCTGGAGGAGCTGAGCACAACATGTGCTCAGAGCAGGTGAACCTGTACCCAGGAGGAGAAAGAGAGGTACCAAGATAAGCGCCCAGAGTTTCTTCCCAAATTCACCAAGCAAAGAAGGAACTCTGCCACAGACCAGTCCTGTGGAGGGACTATCTTCCCTGGGGCAAATGTTTATCCAGGGACAATTTCCCTCAAGAGGGGCATCTGGTCACCCTCCAATCCATTCTATTCTGACAGAGTAACTAAAACGCCTCCCTTCCCTGCCCTGGCTGGTGTTTACCGCAAACCGAAGCTGCGTGCTGCCAGTCACACCTCCCACCACCAGAGTCATTGCTTCCGTTTACACAGCGGCGCCCAGCGCCTCCTCCCCACCAGCTGCAGTCTGAGGGCTCTCTGGGGCGGAGTGGCTTGAGTCTAGCTTCCCTTTCTAAACTATTTAAAAGATTCAACCTGTCCTTCTTTTGTCCTTACATAGACCCATTCTGTTGGTGGCTTCTATATTTTTGTACTGCAGTGTCATTCGGTGCCACATGTCCCACAACAACAATAAATGGAAAACCTAATCACTGAGTTTGTGTTTTTAAAAGCCCATCTCATTTAAATGAGTCATACCATTAAGTCAATACACAGTTTCACTTTAAACCCGAAATCAGTTGCATAAATACCACGAGGTTCACTCTGACTTTGTGTAAGTTTTTTCCTCATTCTGCAAAACTTTCGTTCTTGGATTACAGTCCAAGGGCGACAGCCAACTCCTCCCTCTGCCCTCAGTCCTTCTAGCCAGGTGAATGTGTGTGCGCTTCATGTCAGCATCCTGGGCCCACAAATAAAAGTCACCTTTCCAGTTTTATCAGCAACCCAAATCAATTCCAGCTTTCTGCTGGGTTTCCTCTCTAGAATTTGTGTGTATGCTTCACTGGATTGTTCAAAAAAGCTTCCCACTCTGTAGAATTTTTGAAGGCAAAAGCCAGAGAGAATGACATTGTAAAGAAATGGAACTTCCTGATGCTTCAAGGAGCTGGGGGCTGGGCAGGTGTGTTAGAGAACCTGGCAGGTGGCCGGTGTGCCCCCGTCTTCCCCATACTGCTTTACACTTCCTCTGCTAACGGCACGCCATCTGTATTTTGACAACTTGTCTTTCTCCTTTCCTGGTCTGTGATTCCTCCAAGGTAAAAACTCTGTCCTATCCTTCTTTTGATCTATTCCAACAAGCTCCTGACTCTCAGTTAATATTTGTGGCAAGGGAAGGGAAAGAGGCCAGGGAGGTCCCAGCCCCCTTGAACGTGCTAGCTCCCCTCTCTACAAAGCTGTTGCCACAAGTTTTCCCACGGCCACACAACGTTACCCACTCAGAACATCCTTTCCTCACGTCTTTCCTAACAAAGCCACCATCAGCACACAGGACAGCACACAAACACCATTTTATTCCCTGTTTTATCTGCTTCATAGCTCTTCATGATCTCAAACTATTTTAGCTGTATGTTTATTTGTTGTTTGACTCTCTCACTATAACATCAACTCTATGAGTTACTATAGCTTCAGGATCTTTTTTTTTTCCTTTGAGACAGAGTCACACTCTATGACCTGAGTAGAGTGCAGTGGCATCACAGCTCACAGCAACCTCAAACTCCTGGGCTCAAGCGATCCTCTTGCCTCAGCCTCCTGAGTAGCTGGGACTACAGGTGTTCGCCAACACACCTGGCTATTTCTTTTTTGTTTTATTTTTAGTAGAGACTGGGTCTTGCTCTTGCTCAGGCTGGTCTTGAACTCCTGAGCATAGGCGATCTACCCACCTTGGCCTCCCAGAGTGCTAGGATTACAGGTGTGAGCCACTGTGCCCAGCCTAAGAAAGCTTCAGGATCTTAAAGAGTGCCTTAAAGACTGAGCTTCTGCGAGGTCAGTGGGGAGCACAGCTTGCACGGACACCCATAGGCATTTACACAGAGTTGGAGGTTTATTTTAAGATACGCCGTGGCACCTATGAACATGTGTCGCGGCTCCCAGACCTGCAAAGCCTGGGCCCAGGGCTGCGACGCTGCTACTCCTGGTCCAGTTGTCTCCATCCCTCCTTGGCTCTCTGCCCACACTGTCCCCGTCCCTCCTTGGCTCTACGCCCACACTGTCCCCGTCCCTCCTTGGCTCTGCGCCCACGCTTCCTGCCCCTCGCTCCCTGCAGACCTGTGCATAGGAGCCTCAGGGGGGCACTTCCCAATTCGGGGGGCAGACTCCCACGGTTGAGCACGGGTGCACATGCACACCTTGCCCACTCAGCTGTGAGGGGAGCAGGGTCACATTGTCTGGCCACAGCAGCTGCTGCAGGGCTCAGAGAAGGGGCTGTGTGGCCAAGGATCGCCCCAAAAGACGTCCACCGTCTTTACCTTCCTTGGCAGATGGTGGGGTCACACTTCAAAACCTGGGAAGCAGCCATCCAGATGTTTCCTTTTGCCTTCTCTGTCAGGAACCCACAGTCACCTAACATGGGAAGCACGCAACAGAAGACACTGCCCTCTGAAGTATTTGCTGGGTCACTAAGGCCATTAAACCCTTGTTTCCAGTGTTAGTGACCCTAAGGCAGAGGTCCTGGGGCAATGAGAGAGAAATGTTTAAAGCCTAATTGGGCTTAAGGAAGCCAAATGCTACAGGAATCCTGTGGGCAGCCTTCCACCTTCCTCTTTCAATTTCAGGGCCTAAGAAAACAACTCTCAGAATGTACCCACTTGAGTCCAACCACGGCAACAAAAGAAGAAAGAGTATATTCTGAATGCACACACAACACACCTCTGGGCCAGGGTTATGAGGCCTGTTCACACAGCCTTATGCTTCTCTGTGTGACTATTTCTGACTCATTCAGTTGGTTTTTGGACTTTTTAGCCCAGGTGTATATATTACAAAGTGACACTAGATGAAATCATACCCTTTTTGAATACTTGACATTTTTCAATGGATTTTTATCTTTAAGGACAATGTTTCTCTGTCAAGGGGAGCCTATTTGATGGACTTGCAGTGTCGGGGTGGGGAGGAATAAAACAACATGGCTTCAAAGAGAGATGCTGCTGTGCCCGGTAATGTAAGGAGTTGCCATGCTGTGGGCAGAGACCCGTTTCCAATGATGGTGTTTCCTTTGGAGAAATACACTTCCCCTAAGAAGCATAACACAGATCTGTGTTTGTCACTGTCATGACTTGTTGAGAGGTTTGGCTGCCTTAGGCCAGACAGAACTGGCCCCACCTGGCCCAGGTACTATTGCATGAAGACCCTCTAGGTGACCAAGTCTCCTATCCTGGGGCTTTTAAATACCTCGGACTATTAGAAGGGGGGCTTCCCACACGGTGTGGGAGTGGTAGAGGGCTGAACAAAAAGTTCTAGGGCACAGGGAGATGTCTTTGGGCTTAGCTAACTTCACTGTACTGCAGCCACTGGGCACTGCTCACTATAGGCAAATGGGACATCTAATCCAGGTCTGGCAGAGCTAATGGTCCATGTTCTGTTGGAGCACAGCTGTCTCTTTCTGTCCTGAGTGTCCTTCCCTTCTGTCCATCCCCCAGCCTGTGGAAACTTTAATCTGAGATTACAGTTCATGTATCTGGCTCTTTACGTCTCATACCTGCACAAGTGACTTTGAACTTAGACACATAAATTCACCTCTTTTATTCTTGCTTCTTGAGGGAATGGCAGCCTTCCCTTACAGCAATGGATTTCTCATACTAGTGTTCTAACTGGGAGGAAGATCTCAGAGCATGGCATTGTAAGGGGTGTGAGGGTTGGGGGCAAGCAAGAACACAGTTAATTCTTTAAAATGTTATTCAATGGCATGGAGGTAGAGAGAAGGGAACACTTCTACACTGCTGGCAGAAGTACAAGCTAATATGGCCTTTTTGAAAAGAAGTTTTGAGAACACTCAAGAAACTAAAAGTAGACCTACCCTTTGATCCTGCAATTCCTCTACTAGGTGTATATGCAGTTGATCAAAAACCATATTACAACAAAGACATTTACACAAGAATGTTTATTACACCCCAATTCATAATTGCCAAGACATGGAAACAGTCCAAGTGCCCATCAACCCATGAATGGATTAAAAAATTGTGGTATATGTACACTATGGAATACTATGCAGCCATTAAAAAAAGATGGAGGCTTCACATCCTTTATGCTTACCTGGATGGAGCTGGAACATATTCTTCTTAGTAAAGTATCTCAAGAATGGAACAAAAAAGTATTCAGTGTACTCAAAACTACTATGAAATCAATATATAAGTACCTACACATTCATATGAATGGCAAAACATAACTATAGTCCAGAAAGTAGACGGGAAGAGGAGAGAGGGGAGGGGAGGGAGAAGGCAGGAGAAGGGAGGGTATTTGAGGAGACCCCCACCTAATGTGCATGATGCCATGGTACATTTCAAAACTATTAAGAAATGAGTATAATTGTGATAGATGTGTTAATCAGCTCAATGTAAGCATTTCACACTGTATATCAAATCAGTACACTGAACCCCATAAGTGCATTAATGCACACAGTTATGATCTAATAAAAGGAAAAAAGAGAGATTAACAATAGCTAATAATAAAATAGAACAACTTTAATGGTTAAAAAAAAGAATAAAATATTATTCAAAATATGTATTATCCCACTTCATATATAGGATTAGGCAGGATTCGGTATAATTAGGTTACTGAGAGATCGTGTGTTCTTGTCTTCACACTTTCTTGTGAGGCCACAGGACAGATGTGTGGACCTTATGGGGGGGGGGGGGGGAAGCAGGAAAAGGTGCTGGCCGTGGCTTGGTTCAGCATAATCTGGGATGTCCTGCTGCAGAGTTGGCTGAGGAACCTAGACCTTGGGATGTGTACTAGGGTGGGACAATTCCAAGGCATGTTCTACACCAGGCCTGTCCGGAAGAAATGTCATGGGAGTTACACATAAAATTTTACATTTCCTAATAACTACATTTTTAAAAGTAATATGAAACAGTAATATGACATTAATTTTGATATATTTGTTTGATCTCATCTATCTAAAATATTACCATGTTAAATTGTCATCCAGTGTTTTTCAACCTTTCTTATCTCATGGCACACCTGAACCTATAGTTCAAGTTCCACAGCACACTTAAATTATGTTGATCAAAAGAAAGAATATGTGGCTCAGCACCTGTATCTTGGTGTTTAGGGCGCCAGCCACATTTTTAGGGCTCCAGCCACATACACTGGGGTTAGCGGGTTTGAAACTGGCCAGGGTCTGCTAAACAGCAGGGACAACTACAAGAAAAAAATAGTCAGGTGTTGTGGCGGGTGCCTATAGTCCCAGCTACTTGGGAGGCCGAGGCAAGAGGATGGCTTAAGCCCAAGAGTTTGAGGTTGTTGTGAGCTCTCTACCGAGGGGAACATAGTGAAACTCTGTCTCATAAAAAAGAGTATGCTTGCTGTACTTTGAACCTTTTTCAAAAATAATTTAATTAATGGTCTTTTAAAATTTCCACAGCACATCTAAGTTCCTCTCACAGCACTCCAGTGTTCTACAGCACACTGGTTGAAAATCACTGATATAATGGGCATGAAAAATTATCCAGGAGATGCTTTACAGTTTTGTATGTATGTATAAGTGTTAGAAACCCAAGGTATATTTTGCATTTGGGGCAAAACACAATTCTTACTAGTTGTATTTCAAATGTCCAGGGGTCACATGTGGCTGCCATATCGGTCAGGGAAGTTCTTAACTATTTCTCAAAGGTCCCCCCATGGGATTGATGCCCAGTGGCCCAGAGGGAAATCTCTTGCTTCCCTTCTCTGAATGTTTCCACTTCCTTAACAATGCAACCTTGAATCATCAACCAAACGAACTACTTGCTCTCAAATCCTTGCCTCCAAGTCAGCTTCTGGGGAGCTCAACATAACACATTGTGTCTCTAAGCCAGAAAGCTCTAAGGGTAGCCACATACTCTATTAGTTGCTAAAGTATCCCAATGTTGAACTTCCCATTATTTTTACATGGAGCAAATACTTCCTAAAAGTTATAGCAAGGTGAATTCTTCATTATGACAACCTAGGCTTGGAACATGCCTTGGAAGGCCCTTCCCATCTGTGAGCCTAATTAACAAAGGAGAGAGCAGCATCCCCTTCCCTGAGGCCAAAGTGATAGAAAGTGGCAGCTCTCGAAGAGACAGCTGTGCTCAGCAAAGTGACCATCTCTCAATTGTCACCAGCAGCCATGTGGCTAGTTGACAAGGAAGCAGGCAAAAAGAGCAGAGGGACCCATCTTTCTCTCATACAAGGTGGTCCTGGGACCCGCCAGACAGGCCAGAGGACATTTTGCAGACACCAAACAAGAGGAGGAAATATCAGCTACCTGTTGTAGGCCTGGGAGGTAAAGTCAGGACCCTTGGGTCACAAGTGAATTAATTCACAATCTGCTGTTGCAGAAAATCTTCCCTCCATGTCTCTGAGAACAATGTGGAAAACCGATGGCCAGCTGAAACGCCTGTTGGCTATGGCACTGCTGTGTGTCACAGATTCTCCTAGAAGAGGTGCTTTCTAAGGAGCTGGAGCTTGACTCACAGTGATGCCAGATGACACTCCGTGGGAGTGTAGAGCAAAGACGAAGGCCAGTGCTGTCAGAAAATAGCCCTGGAAGAAACCTGACCCCAAAATGTCTACATATATTAACCAAATCTTTGGTTGGTGATTCATCCAGTGAAAATGGAAATTTCCTTCCTGCTTTTTTGTACTCTGAGTTTGTTGCACTTCTGTTATACAAAATGGAACAGTCCTTTAAGAAATGTGCTTAATATTTCCAGGCACATTTTCTCTTACCGAGTAAAGGCCATTTCAACCCTCCCTAAGCCAGATGTAATAAATGAACAACCTATCACACAGAAAACTAGTCTAACCTAGTTAGACTCCCAAAGGTAACCTCTACTTCCATTTCCAAAAAGGGAATTTAAAATAACAACAATAACAACATTTCATTCTGTCTCCCATTATACACTCTACTGAAATTATTCTCTCTGGAGTCACAGATGACCCCCTATCCTTAAAGCCAGGGGGCTTCTTTCAGTTCTCTTCCTGCTTAAATTTTCTGTAGGATTCAACATATTGAAAGTTTTTCTTTGTTCATTGTATTTCAACAAATGTTTATGAGCACCTACTGTAAACCAAACACTGTTGTGAACATATGGAATACATCAGAAAACAAAACAAAGACCCCTGTCCTCGTGGAACTGACATCATAACCCATAAATGTATGGTAGTGATAGAGCACACTCGGAGACAGAAAAATGCCCTTTTGGCACAGAAAGGGAAGGGTGTGGTCTTTGGAGACAGGAGAGCATGAGTCAGAGGTTGGAAGACAACAGAAAGCTGGGCAGGGATGGGGCGCTGACATGAGATTTTCACCAAAGGTATCGCCAAACAGTCCATAAATGCCGAGTGTGATTGGATGTCATATGCAAAACAGTTGCCGTTCGGTTTTACAGCTGGTCTGGCAAGTTCCATGGATTTCCTCAAACCCATCCTTTCTCTCTCCTGCTCTTACCACCTCATTAAGTTCAGTGCCTCTAAGTCCCACCTGGATGACCGCATCACCCTTGAGGCCACTCTGCTTCCCCAGGTCCCCATCTCACGCTCCTCCACCTCACATGTCCCATATTACTGCTTGGAGGACCACCCCCTAAAATACAAATCAAATCCTATCACTCCCTTTTTTCTGAAGTAGGTATCCTAAGTGGGGAATATGCTGTCCAAAGATCCCTCAACAACACATCATGGAGAGACACCAGCTCATCTGTTACTGGAATCATATCTACAAAGAGCACAAAGTAATCACATTTTCTTTTGAAACCAGAGCAAAATGCTATTCCTAGTAAAAGAAGGTTGACATGTTTTTCACTACTTTAGGAATTACTCATAGTTGAAATAGACAGCAGAGATAATAAGAAACCCCAGGTGCTTGCTAGGAATTTTAGCAGCAACCTTGATAATCACAAGTAGTTGATTTGGGTATTTTAGCACCAGCACTGAGCCATTTGAAGCAGGGGACTCGAGCTCACTGTCTGGAAGCTAGCTGAGGAGCTACAAATTAAT
Source organism: Loris lydekkerianus (assembly GCA_963574355.1). Lineage (NCBI taxonomy): Eukaryota > Metazoa > Chordata > Mammalia > Primates > Lorisidae > Loris > Loris lydekkerianus. The sequence continues at coordinate 63,997 of CAUYPK010143248.1, forward strand.
CCTTACATTCAGTAGCTTGAAATGGCTGAAAGCAAACCAGGTGCACAATTGCCCACTCAGAAACACAGGATCAACTGCTATCCCTTATCAATAGCGAGTTTTGTTTCTGCTGGAGGGTAGCTCAGCAAGGTGTGGCACTGCCCAGAGGGACAGCGTCAGGAAGGCAGGCTGGGGGCTAGATTCCTCTAGGGAGCACAGCTGATGGGAGAAACTGCATTGAGGCTCAGGGCATCCCAGGTCATCACTAACATTGCACTGACAAGCACCAGATCTGAAGGGTGAGTTAGTAACATAGGAAGCCTCAAAAACCGTGAAATAGTGATCATCGCTAACATCTACCGTCTTCTGGGGGGATACAAGAAACTGAGCATGCTACACACTTGACATTAATCTATGAGGTAAGATGTTGTTATTTCTTTTTTCTTATATGTCGGTGTTTCCCAAAATTCCACCTTTGTTCTTCTTTGGTCTTGTTCAAGCCAAGAGGAAACAAGGGCCCCGGGCAGTTAGGGGACCTGCCTGAGCCTGAGCAGTGAAGGGTAAAGAAATGACTGAAGCCCAAGGAAAATCAGGCTGAAAATGAGGTGTGAGTCAGAAACCAGGAAAAGGGAGGTCAGGATGGAGGATGGGGTGAGGAATAGGTTGGTGCCTGTAGGTTAGGAAAAGATACAGAACTCTGAATTCTCCTCCAGCCACTTCCTGATTTGTTGAAGAAGTAAGAATGGCTGTTGAGAGGAGCCATGAAGGTAATGGGGAAAGTCTCCTGACACAAAGGGATTAGGAGTGACCTTCTAGTCAGTCACTCAACACGAATTTATTAAACATCTACTGTATACCAGGCACTGCTGTAGGAGCAATGCTGAAAACACAGATAAAGTGATGGCCTTGCTGAAGTTACAGTCTAAGTGAATAATTATAAATCAAATGTTAAACAAGAAATATAACAGATATAATAATATGCTCTATTTTCACAGCCAGTTCTTCAAGGCAAAACCACAATGGATCAGGAAAATTAGGGGAAGGACCTAGCACTCTGGAAGGCCGAGGCAGGTGGATGGCCTGACTTCAGGAGTTTAAGACCGGCCTGAGCAAGAGCGAGACCCTGTCTCTACTAAAAAAATAGAAAAACTAGCTGGGCGTTGTGCTCACCTATAGTCCCAGCTACTGAGGCAAGAGGACAGCTCCAACCCAGAGTCTGAGGTTGCTGTGAGCTACAATGCCACGGCACTCTACCCAGGGCAACAGAGTGAGATTCTATCTCAAAAAAAAAAAAAAAAAAGAAAAAAGAAAAGAAAAGAAAATTAGGGAAGGATAAAGGAGACCTGATCTTTCAGGCCAAGCTTTTCTCCTGACTAGCAGAGGTGCTCTAGGTGAGTGGCTCTGGCAGTATGAACACAGAGGCTTAGAGCTGGGAACACTTGAAATCGCGAGGCCAACCACTTTACCTCCTATGACCCCCTAACCATAGAAAAACATTGTCTGGGCTGGAATACTTTGCAAGGAGGAAAATTTACTACTTCCCAATGCAATCCACTCCAGAAAAGTTTAGTTTTATTTTGCTTTGTTCTGCTTATCTTATATTAATCCTTGTTAAGAGTTTGTCTTGACCTTGAGTTTGTCATTGAAATTATTTTATATTCTCAGTTCTAGGTTATGTACAATTTAATAAAATATTAGTAATATGAACCACTTCTGGATAAGTGGTTTTCAAACAATGCTTTACAGAGACGTGGGTGCTTTGAGAAAAGGCTCATAGGTATCAGGGTTGTGTGGGTGGGCAAGACAGAAAATTTCTACAGGCCCCAGAGGACAGGGCCTCGGAACTCAGCCTCTTCTCAATGGCAACTAGAGCAGACCCATCTTTACCTGTTTTATCCTTTAAGCTCCCACAGGGAATCTTACTTGATGACAAGGTAGCACAATTAGAAACAAGTTTGAAAATCCCTGTCTCAAATACTGGTCCCTCAAGTCTGTATAAATGTTGAACCAAATAGAGCTGAGAGCACAGAACTAAGGCACATTTCTCTGCGTATGATCACCCATCACTAGGGCCTTGGTATGGCAGGAAAAGCAGCTAGGAAGCAACCTCACTGTTCCACATGGATCTCCAGGAAAGACCCTGCAAATGTCTCCCTGCAGCTGTCAAAATGTCCTGAGTTTCACCATTCTATTCATGTCATTGGTTCTCAGCCCTGGATTTATATCAGAATCAACTGGGAAGTTTTAAGACTACCACTGCGTCTCAAGAGGTTAAATATAGTTAGCATGTGACCCAGTAATTTTACTCCTAGGTACATAACCCAAATGAAAACACATGTTCTCACAATAATCTGTATATGAACATTCTTAATAACAGCATTACTCATAATAGCCAAACATATGTGGAAATAATCCAGATGCCCACCAATTGAAGAATACATAAACAAAATGTGTCATATCCATACAACAAAATATTATCCAGCCATGGAAAGAAATGAAGTACTCATTCCTGCTTCAGCATGGATGAACTGTAAAAATATTATCTTAAGTAAAAGATATCAGATACAAAAGGCCACGTGTCATATCGTTCCTTTTATACAAGTCTGGTATAGGCAAATCTATAGACCTAGAAAGCAGATTCATGGTTGTCCAGGGCCAGGAAATATAAAAGGATTCGGGGTGATGGCCAAAGGGTACAGGAATCTTTTTAGAGGGATGAAATACTCCTAAAATTTATTGTGATAGTTGTACAACTCTGTAAATATGCTAAAAGCCATTATGTACTTTAAATCTGTGGATTTTGTGTTATGTATATTACATATATCTCAATGAAACTCTCACCAAAAAAGATAATAACAGCCACTTCTCAGGCTTCCAGAGAATATTTTAGTTGATCTTGGTGGGAAGTGGACTTTTACTCCCAAGTGATTCTAATAAGTAATTCAGGCTGAGAACTACCAATTCCACCTGTGGCTAAGGGGATGGAAAAGGATGGATTTTAAGAGAAGTCACCCTGTAGGCTCTCAGGATGCTCTCATCAGCCTACAGGAGCCTAAGGGGTCCCTTTCCTGCCAATCCTGAGCATTAGCTTTCCCATTGGGAAAATGGAAATCCCAGGGTAAGTTTCCTGGTTTTTCTTTCTTCTACATCAAGCACAGAGAACAGACTATATGGATTGTATCTTTGGCCTTGCTTGAGTATACTTGCGTCTCCAAATCATTATGTCTTGTAACAGTTGGTTCAGTCTACGGTTCTCAACCTGTAGGTCACAACCCCTTTGGACTGTATTAAAGGTTCACAGCATTAGGAAATAATGGTCGACAGCTAGTAATTAAGAACACTGGCCTGTTATCAGACAGAGCTGAGTTGGAATCCCAATTCTGCTACTAGGTAGGAGACTGGCCTCGGGAAAATGATATTTTCTAAGCCTCGGATTTCTCATTTGTAAAGTGGGAATAATAATGCCTACCTTTAAGGACTGGTAGAGGGATTAAATTAAGACACCAGCTATAAAATGCTTAGCTCTGGGTGGGTGTGATATTAATTGCTAGTGATTATTTCTTTTCAGGCAGTTGTCAGACTGGGAGATCCAGCTCCTCCTTCAATGTCCCCCAGATATATTAAGATGTGGCCTCCAAACATTTAGGTCTCTAATAAATGCCAACTGCCTGTCCACCTCTCTATACTCTTCAAACCAGCCTTCTAGGGGGAGAACAGAAGGAATAGTTCCTTCTCTCAGGTTCCCTCATCAAGCCCAGAAATGTTCTAATCTTGGGGCGCACTTGGGAATGTCCTCAGGGCATTTGTTCACTCCACACCCACCACTCTGCACACTCCTGGTCCACCAGAACCATCTGGAACCCTTCACAAAGTCCCTTTGCTGCAATATCTGAATTTCATCACATATTGTCTTGCCATTACAACCTAGGATGGTCTGTCTCAGAACTAGCCTTTTTTCCTCCATCTGTTTATAGGAGATTTATAATTCACCGTCATCTATAATAGAATTTGTTGTTCAACACAGGCATTGTTATCTGGCAGGAAATTTGGAATACATCATTAGGCAGTTAAAGTTCCACCTATTAAAGTCCTCCTGCCCGGTGTAAATATTCCTCTTTCAAGTTGTCCTACTAATGAGAAATGGTTTCTGCTTCCCTCTCCCTGCATTCTCATAATCATCGTATTTATTGGATCCTTATTAATTATTCTAAGATCAAATGCCCTTCTTATAAGGACACCAGTCATTGGATTTAGGACCCATCCTAATTCAGTATGACCTTAACTTGATTACATGTATAAAGACACTATTTTCAAATAAAATCACACTCTGAGGTTCCAGTGGATGTGAATTTGGGGGTGATGATTTTTAACAAATATAGCTGAATTCTGGATTTGACAATTATCAGCTATCTTGGGTTAAAAGCATCACCCCCAAATTCACATCCACTGGAACTTCAGAGTGTGATTTTATTTGAAAATAGTGTCTTTATACATGTAATCAAGTTAAGGTCATACTGAATTAGGACTGGTATCCTTATAAGAAGGAAATTTGGACACATGGGGAAGGAAACCCCATGGAGGAAAGATGGGGAAGAAGGCAGTGTGAAGACAAAGGTGGTGATTGAAGTTACACTACCACAAGCCAAGGAGTGCCCAGCATTGCACAAGAAGGGCCAAGGCTTCTCTAAAGTCTTCAAAGAGGTGGCGCCCCTAGCTCAGTGGTTAAGGTGCCGGCCACATACAGAAGGGCTGGCGGGTTCGAGCCCAAGCCGGGCCTAATAAACAACAATGACAACGACAACAAAAAATAGCCAGGCATTGCGGCAGGTGCCTGTTGTCCCAGCTACTTTAGAGGCTGAGACAAGAGAATCACTTAAGCCAGAGAGTTTGAGGTTGCTGCAAGCTGTGACACCACAGCACTCTACAGAGGGTAACATAGTGAGGCTCTATCTCAAAAATATAAAAATAAATAAATAAAAATAAAGTCTTCAAAGAGAACATCACTTTGCCAATTTTGAACTTCTAGCCTCCAAAACTGTGAGGCAATGTTATAAATCACATAGATGGAGTAATTCAGTATGGCATCCCTAAGAAACCAGTACTCTAGCTAGGTCTGTCAGATGCAAAACGTCCTCATGCTCAACTGGTATGATATGCTGTGGCATGTCTGTAGCACTTCCACCATATCGTTCACAGCACATTTGTTGGATTCCCTGCATTTCACAGTAGGAGTACAGATAGTGAACCTGTAACTTGAGGTGGGGATGGAGGTTGTGGTAGTGGGTAAGGAGGAGGTGGAACTATTGTGTGGGTGTGCCTGCCTTCTTGAAAATATGCCCAACCTTCATTACAGTGTGACCTTGTGATTTAGCAGAAAATGGGAAAGAAGTTTGTTAACAAAGGAAATATGACACATTAGAAAACAAGAAGGATGGGGAACTGCAAGACCTGCCACAGACTAGCTCTGTGATTAGGTATATGGCATTTTGATGCAGCTGCTTTGACCCAGGCAATTTGTCTTGAGAACATTTGCCTGAAAAGCAAAATATAAACCTTCAGCTATAAAAAATTCCCAAGATTCTCATTTAGTTCCCCTCCCTCCCCCAATCCTCATCTATAACTCCCACTTCTGACACAGAACACTCAACTCCTTCATTGAGTAAGTAAATAAGATGCCTATTATTTTTTCTAGTGAATAAATAATATTCTAGGGCGGCGCCTGTGGCTCAAAGGAGTAGGGCACTGGCCCCATATGCCGGAAGTGGCAGGTTCAAACCCAGCCCCGGCCAAAAACTGCAAAATAAAATAAAATAAAATAAATAATATTCTAGTGAATATTGAGGCTAGAAGAAAGTTGGAGGTGTCATAACTGAAATGACAGTTGAAGACAGAGAAAGAGTCAGAAGTATAGCAAGGGGATGAAAGAATGCTCAAGAATCAGAGTGTCTACTACTAACACTGGATAATCAAAAGCCACAACAGAAACAAATACAGTGATGTATCAGCATTTGTTAAGTCTTGGCAGTGAATGTACGGTGTTTGTAAAGTTTGGTGGGTTCTGAATATTTTCCTTGAAATAGAACAATGATACAACTGCATCCTTAAAATGGCTGGATCAAAATGCGTGTGCTACACTGGGAGCATTCAACGTGCTTGCTTTTATGGATTGTGAACTGTCTCCTTCATCAGCAGCCCTGACATGGTTGTGGCCAAACAGTCCATTCCCAAACATGGATAGACTAATACAACTCTTTTGGAAAGAATCCGTGGAAATATACATGAAAAGCCATAATATTTATTTATGTATAATCTCAGCAGCCCTAAGAAGAGGGCATATTTCCATTACATAGATTAAATAAATAGGAAAAGTATACTTTTATGATGAACAGGGTTGTTTAATGTTGTAGTCAGGCTGTTTGTGTATCACCAAAACTGTAATTTAAAAACTTGAGTGGGCAAACACAGCAACAGAAAATTGTATGGCAGGTCTGGGAGAAAGGGAGGGACCCCCGAGGTACTGACAAATCCAGCCATACTCCACCAAAAGTGAGCAGTTAGCCAAGCCAGCGCCGTAGGCTGGCAGTGGGTGGCCGCACCTGCGGAAATGACTCCTTATGGGGAGACTAACCCACCTCCATTCGCCTACCACCTGCGGAGGCGTGGCTTAAGGTGACGCCCACTGTGGGCCGATTGGCCCACGGGCTTACACCGATTGGCTGCCTCGGGGATGGGGCGGGCTCTGCCGACCGACCCGCCTCTCCGACATGCGGCGCCTGCGCATGAGCCTCCTGGAGAGGGAAGGAGTGGATCTTTGCGCAGGGACGCGTAGATTAGCAGCGCCGTGGACCCAGAGGCGGAGCCGGAAGTGCCACGATTTGACCCCAGAGCTCCTCTGTTTTCGAAGGGGCTGCTGTCTTCCTCACGACCTGCTCCGCCTTCTCTCCTTCTGACCCCCTTACCCGGAGGCTGAAGCCCCGGGTTGGGCGGGGCGGCGAGCCCAAGCTCTCGGACCCGGAAGAAGCGCCGTCTCCCGCCTCCACCATGGAGCCCACCGTGCCGTCCCTCACCGAGGAGGACCTAACCGAAGTGAAGAAGGATGTGAGTAGCGCGACCATGCTCCAGCGCCGCGCAGGGGCGGGGGCGGGCCGCAACCCCTCCGGGGAGGAAGGCGGAAACCCGGCGTCCGTGTCCGAGGAGTGGAGGGTCCGGGCACGGGAGGTCCGCGGCACGCCCTGCGCCCGAGGAACAGTGGTGGAAGTGATTCTCCAGTGGCCTTTAATCTGTGTTTTAAATCTGTAAAGGCAGGGCCTGGGTTTTTGAGACCTTGTGCAGCTCTTCGTCTCTTCGCAGTCAGCTTCTAACCCATCCCGTCGCGATTTCCCCCCTGCGCTCTTGGAGCTGCTTTGTTAGGAATCTGGCAGCTCAGATCCTTCCTTGAGACCGGCCGCCTTAGCTGTTTCAGTCCAGAACAAAAGGATCATAAGCAGTGGAGCAAAAATGTGAATCTCTTTTGCAAAGGGGGCTGGGGAAAGCTCAACAGCTGAAAGCACAACCTGGAATTCCCCTAGTAAGCAAAACGCCCACATATTTAAATGGGGCGGGGAGGGGATGAATGCATGTAGCTGAGAATTAATTTATAGGTAAACGTTAAAAAATATGCAGTAGCTAATTTATGCTCTTTTGCTTGGATGGTGCAGAACTGCACAAGCCTTACTAGTAATTTGTAAAAAATGACTTTACTGAGGTGCGACATTTTTTTTTCCTTTCCTTTTAGTTATTTTGTCAGATGAGACCTATATGAATACCACTAAAATACTTCATATTAATTCCAATTAAGAACAGGAACTCAACATAAAGGTATTCTTACTTAACACCACAGTACTCTTACTAAATCATTTTTGTGAACTGGGCAGGACAGCAACTTTTAAATATCCCTTCTTTTTTCTTTTCTTTTTTTTTTTTTTTGGAGACAGGGTCTCACTGTGTCGCCCTTGGTAGAGTGCTGTAGCGTCTCAGCTCACAGCAGCCTCAAACTCTTGGACTTAAACTGTTCTCTGGCTTCAGCCTCCCAAGTAGCTGGGACAACAGGCACCCACCACAACGTCAGGCTATTTTTGTTGTTGCAGTTGTCATTACTGTTTAGCAGGCCAAGGCCTGGTTCGAACCCACCAGCCTCAGTGTATGTGGCTGGCACCCTAAATATCCATTCTAAATTCCTTCCTCTTCCCTCCCCTTTAAAGTTTATTATATTGTACTCCTAGTTTCAATTGGTATGACTCACCAGCAGAAAGTACTGGATATGACTGGGACTTAGTTTCCTCATTCAGTACAGATCTTTGGAGCACTTACTATATGGAATGTACTGTCCTTGCACCTTGAAAGATACAAAAAATGAAGATCTGGCTGGGCACCAGTTGCTCAGTGAGTAGGGCTCCTGCCATATACACAGAGGCTGAAGGGTTCCAGCATGGCCCCGCCCTGCTGAACAACAATGACAACTGCAACCAAAAAATAGCTGTACATTGTGGTGGATGCCTATAGTCCCAGCTACTCAGGAGGCTGAGGCGAGAGACTCACTTGAGCCCAAGAGTTTGAGGTTGCTGTGAGCTGTGACACTATAGTACTCTATCGAGGGCGACATAGACTGTGTCTCAAAAAAAAAAAAAATATCTGGACCTGCTTTACTGATTGAGATAAGACAGGAACATTGATATCTATCATAGACTAAATAAGTGTTGTCTTATTTAAGATGAGAGCCAGTAAAAACATGAACTTCAAGAGCTAGGCTTCTTGTATTTCAGATGCTGTGTCATACAGTTTACAGTGTCCCCACTTAATCTTTACAGCAACCTGTACAGGAGATAATTAATTGTCTTTACCATTTTGCAGCTGATGAAACAGGATCTCAGAAATTAGAAGTGGAAAGAAGTAAGACCTGAACACAAATACAGATGTGAAGAGTGGCTTCCAGGCTTTTTTTTTTCATTCATTTATTTTATGGTTCATTGAGGGTATCCATCTTCAAGGTTTCAATTTATACTTGTATCAGAAATTCATAACTGTGAAGAAACTGTGGATGGGTTTCAGAGGGTCTATGAAAAATTGTGTGCATGCTTTTTTTTCTTAGAGATTTCTCCATGATGTGTTCAAAATGTTTTATGATCTTAGAAAGTTTTAAAATTATCCACATATTTGGACTTCCTTCTCTCTCAGCTCTAGACCCTTATTTCCAGATGTTTACAGGAAAGCTGCTTTATGACCTATATGTTGCTTGCCTGGCCAGTCTTTCCCCCAAAGCCCTTGCTTCTCCTGCCATATTCTCTGACTCCTGAGAACTCCCACATCTTCATTATCTCCACTTCCTGTTTGGTTGAATTTAGTTCAGCGTAATAAATATTGATTACATACCACTTGAGGCTGATACTGTAGATAGTTCTAAAATTCAAAAATTAAAAATTAGGGCAATCCTAATTTGAAAATAGCTTGATTTCTTGGGGGGGGGGGACAGACATAAATGATAACTTTAAATCACAAACTAAATGCAGTGAATTTTGCATTCATCCAAAGCACTATCTATTTGATGCTCTGGTTAAAAGTGCAGGATATGTAACATTGAACAGAACATTCCTGGTTCCTGCCTGCTTTAAATATAGGTCATTAGAATTCAAAACAACTAAATGTGCAGTGAACTATTAGGGTAAGTACTGTGTAGGAGACAAATGATGCTAAGACGATACCCAGGGAAACCTACTAGAGACAGGATGACCAGGGGAGGTTACATTAAACTGATTCCTGAAAGAGATGAGGTCTGAGGGAACAGCATTCTAGGCAGGACAGTATTTGCCAAGGACCTAAAACGGGCAAGATCTTGGTGATGTGAGGAAATTGGAAGCAGGCAGAGTAACTTGAAGTGAAGATGGGTGACAGCCAGTTCATGAAGGTCCTTGTAGGTGGTAGTGGAGTGTTTGGGTTTGGGGTTTTTTGTTTGTTTGTGAAAAATTATGTTACGTTTTTTGAAAATCCCTCTGCTTGTTCTGTGGTCCACAGAGAACAGGGGAAAAGCAAGAAAACCAGTGAGGAGAGTCTTGGAATTCATATAGATGAAAAATGATGGTGATTTGGATCAAGGTGAAGGCAATGGAGATGAATGGAGCAGGAGAATTCCAGATGCATTTTTGAAATACTAATGATAGGACTTGGTGATGGATCAAATGTGAGAGTTGAGGAAAAGATGGAATCAGATTAGTAAGTGGAAATGTCAAATCAGCAATTAGATCTGCCCAGTCTCAGTATCAAAAGAGAGATCTGAGCTGGAAATGTAAGTGTAGGATTGAATGATTTCACCTAGGAATTTGAGAACTACAAGAGGAGTTTTAAAACCTTTAAAGAGAAGTGAGTTTTGTTGTTTTTTTGAGACCGGGTCTCTGTCAGGCTAGAGTGTAGTAGTGTCATCACAGGTCACTTCATCCTCAAAGGGCTCAAGGGATCCTGCTATCTCAGCCTCCTATAGCAGAGACTACAGGGACTCGCCACCACACCCACCTAATTCTATTTTTTATAGAGACGGGTCTACTCTTCCCCAGGTCTCAAACTCCTAGCCTCAAGCAATTCTCCAGTCTTGGCCTTCCAAAGTGCTAGGATTACAGGCTTGAGCCACCACACCCAGCCAAAGAAGAGTTAAAAAATGTTTGAGAAGTTAATAGCCACAGAGATCAGAAGAAAATGAGAATGTGATACTGATAAAAGACAAGAAGAATATTTCAGGGAAGGAGTGAGCAACTGTGTTCGTGTTGCAGAGAAGTCGAGTAGATGAAGACTAAAAGTATTAGGTAATAAAGAATTCATCGGTGACTCTGAGAAGAGTGGTAGGGCAGAGTGGAAATGTCTGGACTGAATTGGGAGATGAGGTGAAGTCCTGGTAAATAGAAAGGTCAAATGTATACATAGGGTACTAAAGCAACAGGAGAGAGATACCTAACGCATTCTGGGGAGTTAAGGTAAAACTTTCCAAAGGAGATAACCACTGACCTGAGCCTTAAAGGATGAATCGAGGATTAGGGTATGACAGAAGAGAACAAGACAAAGGTAACAACGTAAAGAAATGTGTAAAGTCACAGACAGCAGCTTAAGACAGCATAAAGTTCCAGGACAGAGTTAGTGATACTTTAAGCTGGAGAGGTAGGCAGGACCCATATTATCAAAAACCAGTGTCTGCCATAATTAAGATTATTTATTGAGCATTTACTGTGTATCAGAGACTGCACCAAACATTCATATACACTACTCCATTTAGCCCTCCCAAATGTCCTTGGAGTTAAGGTTTTAATTATTATTTTATCAATAAAGAATCTGAGGGGCGGCGCCTATGGCTCAAGAAGTAGGGCGCCGGCCCCATATGCTAGAGGTGGCAGGTTCAAACCTGCCCCTGGCCAAAAATAAATAAAGAAAGAACCTGAAGCTTAACAATGCTGAAGTAACTTGCTCCAGATTTACAGGAATATATGGCAGATTCAAGATTTGAACTGAGATAGGTCTAATTCTAGATATATGCTCTTAACATCTTTACTATTTTGCCATAGCTGAGGAACTTTTATCCTTTACGTTAGGGACAGAACACAGAGTTTAACAATTTTTTTTAATTAACTAATGACATTTCAACATTAGAATTCACCTAACGTAACAGATTTTCATTTTCTCTTGAAAAATTGGAAGATCTATGTGGATAGATCTAGTGTAGTAGTGGAGAAATTTAGGGAGGAAGGAAGAAGTAGTTAAATATATCTAGGTTTGTGTTGTTAATGGTCCATGTGAGACATAAGGGCTGAACTAGGGTATTGCTAATAATAGAGACGAAGAGAAGGTGCAAATTAGATTTACCGCATATACTCGAGTATAAGCCGACCCCCTTAATTTTACCCTAAAAACTGGGAAAACTTAGTGACTTGAGTATAAGCCGAGGTGGAAAATGCAGCAGCCACTGGTAAATTTCAAAAATAAAAATATATACCCAAAACAATT
>CAUYPK010143250.1:0-43125 GCA_963574355.1 Loris lydekkerianus
TGATCTTACCCGTCTTTGGGTACTATGAATGTAATCCACCATGCAGCCTCTCCATATCCTGTCTTAGGTTGTCCCCGCTTTGGGAATCTTACCCGTCATTGGTGCTATGGAGGGCAGTGAAGAATAATAGTTAGATTCTTACTGGATCATTGTGTCTATCCTTCAGGAGCCGTTGATGTTCACGGAATGTGAGGTAGAGGCTTCCTTTGTGTTAGTCTAACTGGCCTTTCCTCAAATGTGGTGCAGACACACCAATACTCAGGGAAGGTTTAAAAATTTCAGGTGTCCATCTGTGGGACAGAAAGTGACAAACCTTACACCCTTTAGTGCCATCCTGACCAGGGAGCCACTAGTGCCTGGACCTGTAGGCTCTCCTTGGATGCTGTTACTGAAGCACCGGAGAAGACAGAAGCATGGTGGCCAGAGTGGTGGCGCTGTCCCTCCCTGACTCTTTGTTTCTTGTTAGATGAGTAAAGCCTTGAGCTGTTAGAAGGTAAAAAGAATATAAACCTCAAGGGACAATCAGAAAGAAAAAGAAATTCCTCCTGCCTAATTGATGACTATTCTTTTTTAAAAAATTATTTTTATTTATTTATTGTTTTAGAAACAGAAGAGTCTCACTGTGTTGCCAAGGCTGTGCTCAGCCTCCTGAGTAGTTGGGCCTGCAGGTGCCTGCTACTACACTGGCTTTTATGGTTATTCTGAATCCTATGATAAAGTACTCTGAATTTTTTTTCTGGAGTTTCCCTTGAGACTTCCAGAATTAAAATTATTGTTAGATCTTCTAAAATGTAACACTTATGCGCCAAGCAATAGTTTAGAATCTGTGATGAAAAATGACATTAAACACTTCCCTGACATCTTTCTGTGACCACCATTTTGAATGAAGAGACTTCATTTTCAGAAGATATATAGATGCTTTTCTAGATTTCACGCTCAGGATTTGGCTACTAAAAACAGCAATATCTTAAAAGCAATGCCAGCACAAAAGCTTTTTTGGACTGTGTAAAGCAATCTGGATTCAAGTAGATGGGCATGGGGTTCCTGTTCTAAGGACTTCTACTCCTTCCATAATTCAAAGGCAGGAGAACCTCATTCCCAGGCCTCCCAAGAGGATCTCTATCTGCTCTCCTTTCTCCCTCCCCTTGTTCTGCCTCATCTTTTCCACCATTTCTGTACCTGTGGCCTAATGTCTGTATCGTTTGAATAAGATCACCTTCTCAAGGGAAGTAATTAAAGCCCAAGTTCCCTCTGGAATCTTTTAAATTTCTAAATGTTTAGGAGCACTCGAAAAAATTGTTAACCAAGGTAAACATGTCATACTGTCTTAAAATATCTAAATAGTGATAATTACTTTCCTGCTTCAACACCCTGATCTTATTTGCCTAAGGAATTTCTATTTCCCTCATTTACATGCCTCCCATTTATATATCCTGAACTTATTACCCTGCCTGTGTCACAGTTAGAGTACTTGCCTGCTGCACATCCTGGGTCATGTTATAAATCTTTCCTCTACACTCTGATGCTAAAGGATGTCAAATCCAAATCTCCCTTTCCTAACCTGCTTTTTCTCTTGGTTTCTGTAGAAATTGTCTGATATCATTTTATCATTTATTTCCATTTATTATTACTATTTTTCACAAGATCTATGACTACTTACCAAAATCTTTAATGCTCCAGGCTTTCTGACATATATTGAGATATAAGATGACTAAAGCATGTGATCCGGGTACCCTCTGCCACTTTTGATCCATGCTTTATTCATGATGAACTTTAGTATTTTTGCTTACTGAAATTACTTTGCATACATAGTGCATCTTAACAAATGAGGAATTTATCATAATTTTCCTTCTGTGAGAAATCTAGACATATTTCTAAAGACAAAATTAGCGTATGGGCCTACTTTCTCCAGGCATTTCCCTAATGACAATTACAAGTGCCTAATTAGCTTTGGGGCAAGTGAAGAGGGAAGCCAGAAATACCAGGAAGGTAGAAAGAACTGAAGTCAACGTCCTCTGCTAAGCCTTGTGGTTTCACTCCGTGCACTGCAGTGACTAGCTTGCCAACTCCAAGTGCAAATTAATTTAGATCACAATTGACATTTAGGTTTGGAGAGGGAAAGAAAAAAAATCAATGATATGTGAACATTGAAACCATAAATAGGAACAAGTGGAAATCCCAAACCTCAAAAGCTTTTGAAGCATGTTGTAAAATCCTTCAAAAACATATGCAAGAGTATAACAGACAAAATAATCCTGGAATGTTGGGATATAGGCCTTAAGCCACAGGGACCACTATCGGATATTTTGTTACTTTTATTCTAATACTTTAATGTAATTTCTGGCATAGAAAAATATGCACGTGTTAAAGAGAAGAAAATGTGCTTATTTTATTAGGCTTAATTATGAGAAAGAACAAAAAGCACTAACAACTTTTTTTTTTTTTTTTGATGAATTCATCTCATTCACCAAAATCATAAGCCCAGAAATTGCTCGTAGCTTAAAAATGCACTTTCCCCCCTAAGATCAGGGCATCAATTTGATGAATGTTTTCAAGTTAATCACCGTATAGGACTTCTTGAACATCATCCCGACATTGAGTGCGTCTCTGTAACTTAATGTTATAAAACCTGGAAGGCGTATTTATAGCCCAATCCAGATGGACCCAAACAAAGTACAATTATTCCTTGAAAAGTCGACCTCTGCCTGCAGATTGAAACGGATTGCTTCCAAGGTTCGAATGGAGAAATGAACTAGCTCTCCCATTGTCCCGCATTCATTACAGCTCCCATCAGACTTGGTTTGGGTCAGTGCTAATTACAGGCATGTCTGTGTTAGAAGTTGGACTTACAGCCTCATTTCCAAAGTGGCGGCAGGAAAAGTTGTTAGGAAACTAATTACAGCTGTCAGGGATGGTGTTCTTTTAAACAGGCTGCGAATTCAGAGCCTTCACAGAAGCAAATGAAAATCATTTCTCTGTTGACAATGAACATTCCCATGCAAAGGCAGGAATACATGTGTGTTTGGCCATTTCTAAGTAGAAACCATGTGAATCTCTTCCTCCTAAAGAATTAAAAAGAAACTCATTCATTTTGATTTTCACTGGGAATTAAGAGGCAGTGAATAATTTTGTGATGTCTTTTCTTCCTTATCCAGTTTTAAATGAGGAATGTAGTAAGCAATTCATTGCTCTTATTTGAAGTATTTACAGATTATATATTGTTTCTTTACAGTATCTTTACCGACTATTATTATATATTCTTTACATTCATTAAAGATATAACTCTTAGCACTCTTATCCAAAAGACGATACCCCAATATTTACAGAGGAGAACTTGAGGCCCAGGTAGATTAAAAAAATTATACCCAGTTCTTGGTCCATTAGGGGTAAGTTAGAGATGCAAAGTCATGTTTTTGGCTTCAGAGAAGTGGTTCTCAACCTATGGGTCATGACCCACAGGAACTGTATTAAAGGGCTGCAGCATTAGGAAGGCTGAGAACTACTGCTCTAGAGTCTTTTATTAGGAGCAATACATTTCCCCCTGCAGAATCTGACTTCATAGTTCCAAAAGGGAAGATAACACAGTTCCTGTGAAACTAGTGATATTAGGATGTACCATGGGTACTGATCCCATATCTAAGCCAAGAATGAGCCGACTCTGATGGGCGTCAGCTTGGTGAAGTGGATGTGTGGCGTGGTTTTATTTTCCAATGACCAAATCTCTACTGTGCTATACAGCAGCTACTTTAACTTCCAATTGAACAGTTTCTTTAGTCACTTGGATATATTAGAGAAGTTTTATCTTGGCGTTAAGATCCATTCAGTTCATTTTAGAGTCTCTTTCATTTTTCATTTCAAGCTGTTCTTTGTTAACATAGCCTCATATAGAGATCACAGCGGACTAAATGTGGAGACTGAACGTAGTCCATCTTTCCTCTATTTCTCTCTTTCAAGGACAAGGGCAAGTTTCATCATGCAAAGTATAAGAGTGAAGGGTAAGGGGAAAGAGAAGAAGAAGGGGACAGAGAAGAAGAAGGGGACAGAGCTGGCTAGAGTTGGACGACTTCTTTTGTGGACCACACCTGCTCTCCCAACAACTTGATATATGGTCGTGTGGAGCCCAGGAGAAGACTCTAAGATATCTAGGATATCCTAGTCAATTCCACAAACATGTCTGGAGTCTGTGCTATGTAATAGCTGCTCAAAAAATTCTAGATATATGTTGATAACTAAGATGTGACTATGATTACATGAGACTAAAAATCAGAAAATTTAAGCATTTTATTCCTTGGAAAAAATATCTGGCAAAGTTTAAATGATGATTACTGAAACCTTACATCTAAGTAACCATTATAACAGTGCTTCTCAAACTTGAATTTGCATTTAAATAATCTTCCCTTACCCCAAATACAGATTCTGAGTCTTGGACAAGATCTGAGATTCTGCATTTCTAATAATCTTTCCTTTTTCCAGGAAAGATACTTTGAGTAGCAAAGTATTTTTTTTTTTAATCCTATGAATTACATTCCTGAGATACAATTGAAGGTTAATCTCAACCCAGGGTGAATGCTATATCCATGGCACCTGTCACTTACCATTAAAAAATAATTCAGACATAATATTTCTTCAAGACTTATTACTTTTTAAAAATTGAACAACAATACACTTAAGTATAGAGAGGTTAAGTAACAAGTATATTGTCAGTGGGTAATTTGGCCAGCGTTTCAGGATTGAACCTGATGACTGGAATGACCTCACTATTCATTCTCCAAGTCCTGACTTTCTCCATTTAAGGGGCTGTGAACAGAAGTGTAGAGAAATGAATGAACTCCCCATCTCAATGATGAATGGTGCTGAAGTCAGCTGACTATCCATCTGCTGCTGCAGCCAACCCGCAGACACACTTCCTGGCCTCTAAAGCAACTGGACGCAGATGCTTGTAAATCATAGTATTAGCATTTGGCCTCATTTGGAGTGAGAAGAGTGCTGACTTTATTTTGTTTAAGCTTTCAATTTTCTGAACCCTGCCCTCCAGAACTTTTTCTTTCTGAGAACTGAGTTTGGCCTCACTGAGTTGTAGCCATTCTGATTAATTCACACTCACTCCTTTAACATATGCATGAATCCCAGAAAATCTAATGATTCTGTCCACATGCTGGGGAACATTACATCAGCTGCAGATCTCTCCCCTGCTGTTCATAGAGTCTAAAGTCCAAGTTCGTGGGTGTGTTTAGCCATTAAAGGATTTTACAATATGGAACAAAAAAGGATGAAAACTCAATTGCCAGAATAATTTAAGAGCTCTTCACACCACTTATGGAGAACACCCCATCTAACCAAGATAAGCTCTAAGGCAGTTAATTAAAACCTTCACCTTTTCAATCTTGAATGACATTGAATCCCAGAATATTTCTTTCCCAGAGGAATTCATTTTAAGAATTGGGGGGGGGGGGTATGTGAAGAAAGGAGAGGCAACAGAAGTTACTTTATTTCCCAGTTTAAAACAAAAAAATATAGATTTTTATACCAAAAAAGATAACTTCATAATAAATTAGTAAATTTAAGAACAGCTCAGACACACTTACTAAGATACAAGGAAAAAAATGATGTGTATTAGCTGTGAGTTTTGATATCTTAACCTGGATGCATTTCTAAAATATATAACTTTCAATAAACTTGTACCCAGTACCAGCTTCTTTACAGTTAGAACTTTTTTATGGGTTTGAAATGTATTCTATATGCTTAGTGATCTTAAGTCAAACTTCCTTGATTGCCACTTTATGTAAACTATGGAAATTTGAACCACCAATAAATCAAAATTCAATCCCTTTTTATAAGTGTCTGGACACTTCAATATTTCATGGTAGTTCACATCAATTACCTTTCTCAACATTTTGCCTCTATAATTTCCAATACATTTAGCCTTCAACCATGTTCTGGCTCTCCCTTTTTAGAGACGACCCTCCCATTCAGTTTGTATCTCTATTTTTCATATTTAATGCTGTTTTATAGAACACATAGTTTACAAAGTTTTATTCATAAAAAAAGAAAAAACAAACTCCTAGGTGCAGTATCAGAACCAGCTGTTTTTAGAATATAGCATAATTTTCACCTTCTTCAATTTCTTTTCATACCACTCTTATAGCAAAATTAATATATGGAATTTACATTAGAACCTTCAAACAGAGATAAGAAGCATATAAAAGGTACATAAATATTAATGCAAATTTAGATCTATGATCGTAGCTCCTAGATTAATTTCTCACCCAGAATTCTAATACCTCAAATAAAACACAGTGATTACTTATCATTGGAGGAGAATTGTTGGGTAAAGAAAAGGAACAAGAGGTACATTGTTTAAAATCATGCTCATGAGAACTTGAGCATGCATCAGCAAGTTTAGAAGGTAGTTTTGAAAGTTCTGGATAAGCACTTCAATATTTGGAAATTAACTTATCAGTGCTTGCAATGTGTGGAGCCTCATTTCAAAAAACAGCTTGAAGGCATTGGCCCACGTAATTCCCACTGTCATTCCCAAAACAAATGTCACATATCCACATCAGATCAATTCAAAACACATTGGTAGAGTTTTGGAGCCTTGGGCTTACCTGATGAAACCAAAGGCTTTTTACCTTTATTAACTATAATTAATTTTAAGATTGGATTATACAATCTCCATCCATCTTACAGTGTACAAATAGAAACTTCTTAGGCCATTCCCCTGTCAGAATTTACTTTGATGATAAAGTGATAAAAAAAAGACAAAAGAACTTCTGTGTTTTTTCTCTTGTACTTAATTAAGTAACAACATTGTCGACACTAAGATATTAATCTTCTAGAGGAGTGTTTTTCTTTTATTTCTTGGATACGTTTTTTAGTATATAAGTTTCTGGGTGCTATTCTATTTTAAAGATTCTACTTTTCAAAACTTCAACTATTTAATAGGCATGATTGAACTTCATCTCTAAAGTATTTATGAAGTCTGACTATGTCTCAACTCACAAAGCAGGTTTGTATTAGAGTTTAGGAAAAAATATAATTTAAATGCATCTTACAGCATCCATACTTAGATAGTGATTAATCTACTAACAAACTCCAGGACTTATATATATATAAGGAAGAAAGGGGGTTTGCTTATATTTTTAGTTAATCATTTCTTTCTTTGATTTGTACTGTTAGTAAGATATTGCTAATTACTTTAACATTCTTAGTCATTCTGTATTTTGAGGTGTTTCAAGTGCTCTGTTGTGTCCATACAGAGTAAAGAGCATTTGAACAAGAGTTTGCTGCAAAGGACTTACAGTCACATAAAAATAACAAGGGGACGATTTCAGGGCTGAGGACACACTATCATGGAGCAAATGGCATTTTAAATGAATCTTGAAGCAGATTGAAGAAAGTGACAAGCTGAAAAGATAAAACATTCAAAGGGATAATATGATGGTAAATGTAGAATTAAAGTGCAGCTCCCAACTTGAGAACATAAAGAGTGAATTGAGTGCAATTTTGGAGGAATGTGCCACAGGACAAATTGCATACTGCCGGGCAAGATTAGGAGGGAGGAGAGTATGCTGGGGAGTGATGCTGATATTTCTCTTTTTTTTATATCGTCTTTCCATTTACATTCAATGTCTCATCTTTCTCCCTCATTTCTAGACTAAGCAGAAAGTAAAGGTAGGACCTATGGAAGGTCAGTCCAGGAAGTGGGCAGCCCACTGCTCTTGGAGAGTCCAGGAGGCCTGTTGGTGTAAGGGTTTAAATCCATCTCACTCTTTGGACTTCAAAGACTTCTATGTGGTATAGTGATGGAGCAAGAATCATGCAAGCATACAAACAGCCCCCCCATCTGAATCAACATCGCTCAACAACGTTCTCTTTAACATTTATTTGCTCCATCATGCAAACACACTGGGTCCTGTGTTTTTCACCGGATCAACAGTGGTCATGTTTTCAGTGCTATGAGAATTTTACTAGGCCCAGTGACTTCCTGGATTATTTGGAGCTAAAATCCCCAATTTTACCACTCTGTGCTCAATTTTTTTTTTTTTTTTTTAATCATAAGTAATGCATAGAAGCCACATTACTGCAAAATGTTGTCCAATCTGTCAAGGTATAGTATATAATCATTGCTGTAGGATGTAGAAAATGTTACAAATATTTTTAGAAGTGTTTGATGAGAAGAAAAAAAAAGACCCTCGTCTTTCCTGCCTAGCATACCATTCTCAAGTCACCACCAGCTTTCATTTTCTAAGAGTTCCTTAAAACTCTGCACTTACAGAATACTGACAGTGATCCAGCTAGTCCTTGCCCATACAAGTAGAAATTCTGATGAGTGGAGATCTAGCTGATCATTGTCTTTTTGGATGTCAATCAATTTGTAGATTCATTTCAGTATTCCTCATAGTCTATATATCCAGCTATTTAAAAAAATTATCTATTGAACCAAACAACTTACTATTTCCTCATTAACGAGTTAGTTTTAAATACTTTCTTTGATATGTCTTCATTTTGTACTTGTTTGAGAGTCATGATTTTACTATAAAAAAATTATTTCTTCCCTTTATTTCTTTTTAAGTGACAGAGTCTTGTTTTATTTTTCAGGTGGGACTCAAATTCCTAGGCTCAAGTAATCCTCTTGCCTCAGCCTTCCAAGTAGTTGAAACTACAGGTGTGCCCAATGATGTCCAGCTTGCCAAAAATATCCTTTAGTGAAGGCAAAGGTTATGCTTCTGTTCCCACACTCTGGTTTCATAATTTTCCAGGAGCAGCAACAGGGTGGTTTACCTCACACTCTGCTTCTCTCCATGGCTGTAATGGAACAAAGGTCACAGGAGGATTAGATGAAAAGGGCTCATCTTTCGGTCAATGAAGGCCATGAAAAACATGTGCATTGTCATGAATAGAATAAATACAACAGCAGTAGTTGTTGTTGTTGAAATTTCAAGATACACCTCTCCATAATTCTTGCATCTCACTGTGTATCAAACTGTGAATGTTCATTTCCTTTCTTACTTTCCCATTATTGGGACACAATAGGTTTTTGTCAGCTGAAACTCAAGGTCTGAGAAACACTTTCTTACAAAAATGTAAAGATAAACCAATTGGCATTTTTTTTACTTGGCATGTTTTTCAAATTCTGACTGAAAATAAAAACTAATAAGTACAGAAAGGATTTAAAAAGTAAATAAAGGAAGAGAGAGACAGAACATGAAAGAGGTAGGGAGGGAAGAAATGAAGGAGGAAAAAATTAAAAGGAAAAATTAATTGGTATGATTTTTAGTTCACAAATTTCTGACTGAAAATAAAAATGAATAAATACAGAAAAGATTAAGAAGGAGAGAAAGGGAGAGGGGAGGGGAATTGTAGGGAGGAAAGAAAAGAAGGAGGAAAAAATAAAATGCAAGGAAGAAAGAACTAAGACAGCATGATTCCCCTTGTCCCAGTCAGTACATCCCCTGGAGCAGTGGTAGAGAGGGAGGTTGTGATGCTCAGGGGGAAATTGGATGACTACGGGGAGAACATATTTATTTTATCCCTTCAGCTTTTCTGTAAGGAGCACCTGAGTGATTCTTACCCCTTCCTAAGTCATTAAAAAAGAGGACTGTTTGTCAAGTCTTTTGCATTGGTTCTCCACCACAACATAACACTTTGCTGAACTCTCTTCCAAAGCCTGAATATTTTACGAGTTCTGAGATCAAAATGTTTCATTACTGAACCATGGCCGTTCCTTGCCTTGGTGCAACATTGGATTCTCTTGCAGAATCTTCTAAGTTGAAAAAATAATTTTACACCATTGTTCATTCTGTTTAAAGACTTCATTTTTACATCTTTAACCAATAGACATTTTTATGGTTTAGTTTTCTTGAAAAACATTTTTGTTGTCAGAACTTTGCAAATAAGTTATTCTCATCCTTGCACTGCCTAAAACATCTTCACCCCATCTTTGAGGGTCCACAATTCTCATGTAATCATCTTTCCTGTGTATATTGTTTAGAAGTATTTCACAGTTGTTAGCTCCTGAAAGAAACAATCAGTGTGATGATCCAGTTGGAGGAAATAATACCAGAGCAGTAACCCACAACCTACCCCACTCATCAGGGTGTCAAATTGAAACACATGGAGACGTTTGATGAATTTTTCATATTTGAAGTTAAAGATGAAAGCAAGTTAAAGTTTATATAGGGATCTTTTTTATCACTGCAATGAGAAGCTAAAATTAAAGTTAGGGTATTAGGTAAAAATATTTTTTACCTTTTTACCTCTCTTTTTCTTTTTTTAAATTTCAGGTTAATGTGAGGGTACAGACAACTAGGTTGCAATATTTGCGTTTGTTAGGCAGAGTGCCTCTAGGAGCTGTGTCTTGGGTACCATGTACCCTGACATTGTGTCCAGTCAGTGGGAGCTCAACTATCCCCCCACTCCTGCCCCTCACTTGTTCTCCTTCTCAACTTGAGTTGAATTGAGTTTTTCTCCCATCTGGGCATGTATGAGATTCTCTCCTGTTAGCTTACTCTTAATGGGGAAGAAAAGGAAGAGAAAAAGTGTAGGAGAATGAGGAGCAGGAGGAGGAAAGGAGGAAAGGGGAGGGTGAGAGAAAGAACAAGGCTGAAAACAGGAGAGAGGAAGGCCCAAAGCAAAGACAAGCAGAGACGTTTTGTTCATACTATTGAAAAATCAAGCCTTTCTTTAGCCCCTTCCTTTCCTCAACTCCTCACATTTCTGAAAAATTGGCATTCTCCTATGGAGTAGGAAATAGCTCCTTTAGGGAAAATTGCAATTAAACGTCTAGCAAATGAAGCAAACACAATGCAAACTTAAAGATTATCAAGGGTCATCTCAATAGTCACCAGACTGCCGAGTGCGGTAATTACTAACAAAACGGTACTATTCTCCTTCAAAAACTCAGTAAATTCACATACATGTTGACTGAAAAATTGCTGTTTGAGGTAATTATAAACATCGTGAAAACTGTCTTCCAGGGAGCTCACTTCTCAGCTTTTATCCTCCTGACTTGTGTTTACATTTCTATTTTTAGGTAACACTTGTCAGTTCCTGTGTGTGTGTTTTCCATGAATAAAAGTAAGGATGCCACAAATTTTGTACATGGACACTTTGGATTCTGAAAATTCAGCTGTCCAAAGATTCTGAGTTACATCTTTATCACCTCTTAACCTTACAAGCAACACAAGGGTCCCTGAAGACATGGGAAGTCATCAAATTCACAAAGCCAAGTGTGTGTTACTGACTGCATATCATTTAGCATTTGGAAAATGCCCCCTTGTCTTATCAGGGAGGAGTCATGGCTAAGCAGACATTGACAGTAAGATAATTTCTTTGCATGGTCCCCACAATGCTGTTGATTGAGGTTGATGTAACTGTTTCTGCCTTATCAGGGGTTGAGGTGGAAGGAACAATAAGGTTATGTTTATCATCTATTTTTAATTAAGGTCTCACACTCGGAGGCATTCTCACCACCCACATTCTCACGGCTCAGATTTCCCTTCTGAGCTATTGCTGCCTGTGACATAGAGATGACAATTTCTTATTTGGAGATTCCACATATGGCCACCTCTAAAAAGAGAGAGGTGATAAGTAAGCAACAGAAAGAATTACACTTTAGAAAGTACCCATACCTGAACTAGAAAATATGCTTCCGATACCCATAAAAAAGAACAGCAAATTCATGACCCCGAGATGACTGCTGCCCCCCCCTTTTAACAATTCTCCCAAAATCAGACATTTTAGACACTAAAGAAGATGAATGCTGAGTGAATGGCTTCAGGTGTCCCTCAGCATTCTCAGCAGGGCCCTGGGCTCCATTCGTGTTTCAGCGTTCTCAGTAGCAGGCGGGCTATGCTAAGCGCTTATTGAATTTGTAGTCAAGGTGCCGCAGAAATAACCAGTGTCTGCATAGCTTGCCTTCTGGGGCGACGCCTGAAAACCAAATGCATTTCCGTTAAGAATCTAATCATGGAGTTAAACAGCTTTAAAGGAAACGGAAAGATTGAGGTAATTTATTTCAACATTTCCTATATAGTTTTGTTTAGAAGTAGTTTTACTCCATAACCCAAATGTTCACTAAACTATTGAGAAGCACGCTGGCTGCTCTGGTTTTCCAATGATACTGTCCATAAATATCAAAATCACAATGATAAAGTGAAAAACAAATTTAATAGATGCAGTGAAAAATGACTGGGACTCAAATCTCAAGTAATAATTCACCACAGGGGGCCAGCCGGTGTCGGAAATGTGGATAGGAAAGCTTGAGTTGTTTATATTGAGCAAAATGTTAAGAGTGAACTATCACCATTTTTCCAGCTCATGAATATCAAAGGCCTCTTCTGTGTCCATCCCATTTTGCAAATCAGTAACCAAAGAGAGAGAAAAAACAGAAAGTGAGAGAGAGACAGAAAGAGAGAGAGAAAAAAAGCGCAAGCTTATTAATAGGAAAAAAACCCTAAAAATGTAAAAACTAGATTACTTTTCAGAAGGTTCTCATTTTTTGTGAGTGATAAACAAGAACTCTTATATTGTGTACTTTTAAAGTACTATGAATGCTATACAAATATATTTTAAGAGCAATCAATTAGTTAAGAAAAGAAAAACATTCCGGGTTCTATAATTAATTCTTACACCTTGCACATTTTTATTGGAGAACCCTCTTGAAGTGATAGAAAGCTTTATGTGACCTTCCATCATCATTTCTCTAAACTCAGGGAAATCTTATAAATACTTGAGGTAGCTTGCTTTCTTTTCCAGGCACATGTACCGAGGAGACTGCCATGTAGAGCTGTGGTCCCTCGCCAGTCCTCATGTTTCAGGCTGGAGCATAACAAGGATGTCGGACCAGCAGCATGTCTCGGGCTGTTCTCCATGTGCTGAATGGCAACCTACCAGGTTTTCTTTTATCGATTTCCATAAGACCACCAACAGAGTTTGAGAGTCTTTCTCTTTCTTTTTTTTTTCTGTGTAAAATGAGATGAATGGAACATGACTGGTCTAACTCATGAGACCAGGACCAGCTTCTTGGCAGTGCCATCTTAGCAGCTCACAGGCTCCTATTCAGAAAAAAGATCCCACATTTGTTGTTGCCGTCTTAACGTTTTAGTTTTTGAGCCACTGGCCTTGCATCCTATTTTGCACTGGGCTTAGAAAATTATGTAGACAGTATTGAATAACCTTGTCAAAAAGATTGAACAAAACAATATAATGTAGGAAAATAGGAAAGCCCTAGAATATCATTTTTTGGAATTATCACTATAAAAGCCCTTAGGGAAACACCTAAACATAAGGAACAGGCAAAGTGTGTCTGGCTGAATCACATTTCTTCTTGTGGAAGAAAATCATCTCCATTTTAAAGTTTTTGTGTTGCTTTCATTGAAGGATATTAGCAGTAAGCACTTTAACTGGCAAGAAGTAGAATCACAACGGATAGTTTTAGCAGAAAAGAGTTTTTTTTTTCTCAATACATTTTGTATGTAACAATTAAGCTGTAATACTCATGAGGCATCCATTGTATGTAAGAAATGAAATTCCCTGGTGTGCATGTAGATTGGTAATATAATATACCATGCTTTGGAAAATTGAGAAAACAACCACATTAGTCATTGTTGCCTTGTGTTGTTCTGTTGACGAACTCAGTTAAGGAGGTGTTTCAAGTGTCTAGAGTGAGAGGAAACATCCTGAACATGAGACAGGATGTTCCTACAGTAGAATTTGCATTACAGATGTCAAGCACCAGGGACCAGGCACCATTGCGGTGGCCTGGGCCTTTCCTGTCGTCCTTGATGGAACGTGAATTCCACAGATTGACTGCTTTCCCACATTGCCCCTTTCAGAAGCCCGGTCCTGTGCTGGTACATCTTATTGCTGCAGCTTAAGTCACATGCATGTGGCCATGTTTCAAGAAAGGTCAGAAAATCAAGTTAATGGTTTATACACTGGGGGCGGGGGGGGTAGGAGGCTCAAAGTAAGAGATACTGCGCTGTGATAATCATGAAAAATGTCCAGTAGAGAAGCAATCGCTTGTTCATCCTGTGCTTCTTCACCGAGGGTACTTTCGTCGCAGGGAGCTTTGGGTAATACCTGAAGATATTTCCAGTTGTCACTACCCTGGGCAAGAGGTGGGGGAGTAACATCTTGGCTCCGGCATCTAGTACCGTGCCTGGGACAGGCCTCCACAAAGAAGCATCCTGCCCAAGAGGTCAGGAGTGCCAGCTCTGAGAAACCCTGCCTTAGGCTGTATTTCCCCATTATCACCATGGAACTCACTCGTCATCATGAGGAAGAGTGAAGCCCAAGAATTGGTGTTGCTTTCAGCGCCCTGGGTGATACTGACTCATCCAGGCCTTGCTTTCTGCAGACAGCTTCTTAGGGCAGGACCTGTGTGCTTTTCAGTCTACAGTGACAAATAGTAACCATTATGACTTTTCTTCTCTCAACTATAAAGTCTGAACATCAGCTTATTTTAATAATATTTATTTAACAAATTAGTTTTAATGATTATGGGTATATAACAGTTGTATGTATTTTTAGGGTACACGTGACATTTTCATATACACATGCAATTGTGTATTAATCAGTCAAGATAACTGGGGAATACAGCACTTTAGAAATTTGTTATGTCTTGTGTTAGGAACATTGTAATTCCACACTTATAGTGATTTTAGAGTATGCCCTAATTTATGTAAATTATTTATTCACTTAATTTTTTTCAACAACGAAACTGTATATGGTAGAATAATAGTTTGCACTTAGTTCTTAAAGGACATTTGTTTCTTGAAGAAGAAAACTATCTTGTGTACTTTTTATGTCAGATGCCATGTTAAGGACGCCTACATAATAATTTCACTTTAACTCACCACAAAACTCTGCCATAGGGTTTGCTGTTTCTATTTTGTAAATGAAGAAATAAAGTAAAGTGGCAAATAATTATATAATTTGGACATGTTTACAATTCAATAGGTATTAAAATCTGACCTTGTAGAATTCCCAATTGCCACCCCCCCATTCATTTTTTCAGTGATTCAAGAAATATGGTCACACCTCTGCAGGTCGATCACCCAAGAGACTGTAAAAAACTGGTCAGCACACGGGGGGTGGTCATCCTGAGGAACTAGGCCTATGATGCTGATAGGCACATGTGGTGCATGTTCATCTGGTCCATGAAAATTGGCTCAACTTAAGGAGGTGGTCAATGTAGGAAGGTGGTCAGCTATGGAGGTCCTACTGCATTTATAAGTACTAGACAAGAAGACAATCCTTTGGTGATATTCTTGGGAAGATAGAAAAATAAGAAGCCTTTTTAAATTTATTGTAGAACAATAATGTAATTATAAGGTATAGAGGGTTCTTATGGCAATTTAAAGTAACTCCAGACCCGGGGATTAAAGAAAGGCAAGCTGGAAAAGGAGCTATTGTCTGAGCTGAGATTCGCTAGGAGAAGACAGTATTTGTCCATGTGAAGTAATTCTTTTCAGTGAAAAATGTTATGAAGACAGAAAATGGGCTAGGAACTTTAGAAAATAGTGACATAAAGTAACTTCCAAATTCTGGTTATTAAGGTTCAACCAAGTGATAGGATTTGGCGAGTGAATGTGAGGGAAACAGGGAAAGCAGAAGAAGAGGATGGCCATCTGGACAAATTGTGATAAAAATACAGCCGCTAGGATCTCGTGGATTTCTGTTTAAGAGACCATAAATTTGGCTTTCAAATTCTTGTGTGAATATCAAGTGGATACATCCCACCTCTGTGGCCTTCTCTTTGGCTTTTTACCTTCTTGTCAGCATGTTTCCTCCAATATTTATTCCAAATACAGTCCTTGTATGTCAAAGATTAAGTTTTTTTATGCTGAAAGGTATTTTCACTTTACTTTTTCATTTAAATGTGTGTTTAGCATGATATAAACATGGGGTCCACATTCTTCTTAGTGTTTGAGGATTCCTTTACCTTGGATGTGCTGCTGTGTGGTCACTGTTGATGTGATTCCCAGCACTTTATTGCGATCTGCTTTTCAATCTGGAGGATTCATTCTACACTTCTGATTTTTAAAATTCATTCACATGTGCTGAGGTGTGTTTTTGTTTGTATTTTTTATGTAGTTCTATGAGTATGTTCAATGTAAGTTTCTCTCTTTCTTTCTTTCCTTCTTTCTTTCTTTCTTTCTTTCTTTCTTTCTTTCTTTCTTTCTTTCTTTCTTTCTTTCTATAGAGCCTCACTCTTTCACCCTGGGTAGAGTGCAATGGCATCCTAGCTCACAGCAATCTCAAACTTTTGGTCTCTTGGACTCTAACGAGCCTCTTGCCTCAGCCTCTCAAGTAGCTGGGACTATAGAGGCTGCCACAACACTAGTCCAGTTTTTCTATTTTTTAGTAGTGTTGGGGTCATGCTCCTGTTCAGGCTGGTCTTCAACTTCTAAGTTCAAGTAATTCACCTGTCTTGTCTTCCCAGAGTGGGGGGATTATAGGCATGAGCCACTGCGGTGCCTGGCCCTTCAGTATGAGTTTCTAATTGGTTTCTACATGCCAGGAAAGCTTCATTTAGGTGTTTTAAACTTGTATTTGTCTAAGACTATTATTTTCCTAGCCTGTGAGTTTTCTATTTTATAATTGTTACGACGCATTGTTGTTCACCATATCCATTATATTTTAAACTCATTGCACCTTCTAGGAGGCATCTTACTTCTTCAGTCTACCCCTTCAAGGTGTTTTTTCCTTGAATAACTTGGCTCACTTTGTTCCTTAATTTTTTTTGGGTTCTTTATTTGAAGTAGTACATTTACCATTTCTAAATTCTTCTGTTGGTTCTTTATGAATTTTTTTTCAGTTTCACATTTTCATGGCAACTATATTTATTCAAAGATATTTATTATTAGGTTTTACTAATTTTTTAAAGATCTATCTGGTCAATTAATTATGCTTCCATGAATATCAGTTGTCCACCTGTGGCTTATCTTTTATGATATATATATATATCATAAATATATATAAATATATATATATGATATATATAAATATATATATATCATATATATATGTCCACAGAGACCTAATTAGTTGTTTTTGTTTTTTTTTGTTTTTTTTTTTAAGCTCATATTCCTTCAGAATGTCTATGGCTTTTCATGTTGTTGGATGACCACAGTGGTGATCAAAGTCTAGGATTCAGGCATGGTCTCTGGCCAATTTGGAAATACAGACATGTTCCCTATGAATGAAAGCTTCATAGAGTTGAAGACCCAGCTGTCCCATATCCTCTTTCCCCACATACACACCATACGGGGTGTGCTGGCCTCTGGGATACCAACAGCTAATCTCCATCCTGGATTTTCAAAGAGACGACTCCTACAGTTGGGAATAAGGACAGTGCATTGTAACCTTTTTGTGAATTTTCCATCCAAATAAGGTTTCGACACTGATCAATCAACCTGTCTCTTACTGGCACTGTCTTGAGCTCTCATACTCCTTCCTCAGGAGGTAGCTCTTCTCAGGGCCATGAGCAGACAGCCCACATCATTGGACCATCTTGGCTCACTGCCGGTGTTTCCTGCTCCTTCTTGTTAGCTCTTCTGCCCCCTCACCCCACCCCCACAAATGCCCACAGAACTCTCAATCCTTTTCATATTTGGTTTCTTAAGGCTTATTCATACAATGTTATGACAGATTCTGAGACCCACCTACAATCCTCCTCTCCTGCATGACCTTTCCAGAGCTAATTCAAGGCAGTTGATTGCTCACCTTCCCCTGAATGGATTCCTTCATTCTGATTCCTGCTTTCCCAGGATGTCGGTTTGGTAGTCTTGTTGACCGACCTTCCTTCCTTCCTCCCTTCCTTCCTTCCTTCCTTCCTTCCTTCCTTCCTTCCTTCCTTCCTTCCTTCCTTCCTTTCTTTCTTGTCTTGTTGATATTTCAAGCAACTCTTTTTAAAAATAAGGTTATTTAAGGATTTCTCTTTGTAAATGCTATTCAACTTTGGAAAATCACTAAATATACTTGAAATTCCTTGAGACAATTATCATGAGACACTTTTGTTTTACTTTAAAACTGAAAATTGTTATACAAGATATTTTCTGGTAGTGTTTTTTGAAAGATGTTACAGTCCCTATGAATTTTTCAGGGATCAGAATATTTACTTTTACATGCATAGCATGTCATTCAGGGCCTGTCATATGACATAAGACACATCCTCAAATCGTGTGTCCCTCCTATCAAAATATTGTACAACAAAGGGACGTGGGGTTTGGTGTTAGCCTGAGTGTAAACTCTAGCTGAATAACTAACTCAGTTGTTTGTTGTTGAAAAAACCTGTTTATTCTAAGACAAAAGGATAATATTGCTTCTCTTAAAATATCATAAAAACATAATACATCAGTACACATAATGTGCTTAATAAGTGCAATTTTAGGGCACAATTAAATTTCAATATATTTATTGTTTTTCTTCTCTAATCATATTAATTTATTTTAGATATATGTAATTTTTCCAAATCTGATTCTTCACCTACTCAATAAACTACTGAGCTGACTTACAAGATTTGAAGATGATCTAATCTATGATGCTAGATTCCTGTTTCTGAAACCACGGTGGTCACTTTGGGGTTCAATAGGTTCCTATTCAAATTCTCTGATGGTATCATTTCCTATTACACCTAACCACAGTTTCTCTGCTTGGCTTTCAAGACTTAGCTGCTTCACACTATATAGTGGTGCTAATCAAAATTATTTGGTTACAAAACTCAGAGAATCACTTAAGAAAATCCAAGTAAAGTGCGGTAACAATTATTTTCATACTGAAATATCTTATACGATGAATAAGAGATCTAAACAGCTATCCCCCGTAAGGTTGGAGCTGGTCATAGCTGGGGAATAATCTTGTTCTGGTGTATCAGAAATGACATGCTCACTTCCTTCTCTGTCTTAGAAATCCTTCTGCTTGCTAATGCTACACATGACCACAAGCTTCAAGTAACTCTGATTCCCTACATGTAGCTACAGGTTTTGCATCTTATATCAGGCCAACTGAATTTTGACTTGACATCTATCTCTGGTTCAGTCATGTGGAGCAGTAGAATTGGGGAGCTGGTGAGAGGCTGGGAGTTATGCTTCCAAGGACCAGTTGCTGATTGACCCACTGCAGTTGAGCATTCAGTATAAAGTACGTAGAGTATCCGATAAAACATTAGATTAAGAGCAGACCAAACAAATTTAGAGAAACTGGGTTTGTTTTTATGCTTTTCATAGGAACAAGACTGGTGATATAAAAATCATTTGGGAAATCATATTTAACTTTTCTAAGTTATCCATAGCATCCGTTACTAACAAATATTATTTTTTCTTTTCTTTTAATGTAATAATAAAATGATATACAGTAGTGGTAGTATATAAGGGTAAGACAATTACCCAAGTGACAATTTCAATGTTGATCAACATAAGAGTATGGAAGTATGAACTGAGGGCACTCCACGAGAGATGACATCAGGTCATTTGATAATACATGTTACAGTCTTAAACTGATTGTGGTCATAGCTGCAGACGAAGAACAAAGAGTTAGGATAAATACCTTCAAATACCTTTGAAAAGTAACTGAAGATAAGGGTTTTAGGAATAAATTCACAAGTCCTCAACAATAATACTAGCAGCTATTCTTTAAGCATTTACTATCTGTCAGGAATCGTACTAATTGTTTTATATACGATATCCATTTTGTCATCATAACTATGTAAGGGCTTACTAATGTTTCTCCTCATAAAATTGAGGCTGGAGAACTTCGATCAATTTGCACAGGGATACTGCCTATCATAGGTGGTGCACTTAGTCACAACCTATGCTAGCTTCAAGCAAAGCAGAGAATTCAGAAAAATTGATCATAACCAGTTTTTGATCTAGGTATTCCATAGAACATTGAATTCTTGGTGATTTTGACTATAATTTATTTAGAAGGCATTAAAGCAAAAATAATTTATTTGACAAATACAAAATATAGGAATGACTATTTTAAGTGAAGTTCTCTATCTATCTTCTTTTATTCTTCACATGGTTTTATTGAACTTAATGCCTTACAGAGTTGTAGATTATGAATCTTGAATGCATTTTATAATGCATTTTCCTCTGAAATTGTAGGAGAAATTCTTAGTGCAAAAAATCCTTGGGATTTTAATTTTAAATAATCGTAGGGTGCCACATCACAGGTTACTCATAGCCTCTGCTGATGACTGTGAAGTGTGGATGCTCTTGCAAATGGTAAAGAGGTTATGTGGCATTACGCTGTCTTATGTTTTTCTTTTTCTTCTAATGACTAATAAAATTATGAAAAGACTAGTTTGGCAGGCTGAAAATGGTACTTAATTCATCTTGTTCTTCCCTGGCTAGTATGGCATTTGGAGGTTGATTTTATTGCTTAATTCAGAGTTTTCCCCTCAGAGTATGTAGGAGGAAGAAACGTCTATGGCTTCTTTGAGGGCCTTGTTCAAAATAAGAGGATGCAGAGGCAGAGATACACAAAATAAGCATGTACCTCTCTGTTTTCCTGATTTATGCACCCCTGAGATTCCAAATTCAATTAGCACATTTTTGTATATCACAAAACATAGAAAAAGAACTTGAATGACTTTTCTGTTTATTCCATTTTAAGTCAAACAAGCAAAGGAAAATCACATTCAGTAGCACAGATGCATGAGAGAATGTGTAAAATTAATGCAGTATTTTCTAGTTAGTACTTCTCAAACATTAGTGTGCATACAAGTCACTTGGTTCTGTTACAAAAACTTCTGAATCAGTAGCAGGGCATGCATCCGAAGATACGGCTTTTCAAACAAACTTCCAGTAGATATGATTGATATGTGGTCCATTCTTTTGAACAGAAATCATTTAGAGGAAATTGCCTAATCTTTCTTGTGAGAGCAAAATAAAGTTTGCTCCTCAGATCAATAATGTGTTTTGAATACCATATCATGGAAGTTAACAATAAATAGCTTTCTGTAGATATATCTAAAAATCACCAATATTTCTTTAAGAACATCTAATTTCAGAAATCCAGGTATCTAGTTATATTTATTTTTTAAATTTTATTAAAGTAGTAACTACTTTATAGTAGTAAACTATAGTAGCTACTACCTAGTAGTAGTAACTACTACCTCAAATTATCTGAGGATGAGGAAGATGACATGGGATTTCCACAGAGTCTGCTCTGAGAAGGTGGATCCTACACTATTTGTTACCACACACTTCCTCCTGGTAGAAATAATTTTAAGAGGACTCCCAATGTGTTATACTCATGGATAGTGACCTCTCCCTGAGAGTAAGGAGTAGTTGGATCATGTCTCTCATCCCAAAATTTAGGAAGTTGAAGCACAAATATTGCTGAGACCAGGAGTTTGAAATCAGCCTAGCAAAAATAGTAAGAACCTGTCTCTACAAAAAGTAAAACAAAAAAAAACAAAAATCAGCTGGACATGGTGGTACACACTCACTCAAAATCCTACCTACTTAGAAGGCTGAGGTAGAAAGATCATTTGAGGCCCGGAGTTCAGGCTGGCAGTGAGCTTGAGCAACAGAGTGAGAACTTATCTTTAAACAAATGAAAAATAGGAGTTTTAATAGGAGTTTTAACTTGTTCCTAATACAAGAAATTTCAAACCAGGTTAGATGAGATATCACTCTTCTGATCACATTATTTTATTTTATTTTTTTTGCAGCTTTTGGCCAGGGCTGTGTTTGAACCCGCCATCTCCGGCATATGGAGACAGAGCCCTACCCCTTTGAGCCACAGGTACCGCCCTGATCACATTACTTTCTATGGCAAAGGAGAAGGAGCTTTGTAGCCCTAACTGAGAACGCTAACTGTTGACTTTACTAATCAGAAGGGAGGTGGTTGTGAGTAGGCCTGACTTAATCAGGCAAGTCCTTCAAAAGATGGTTAAGAAATCAGAGACCAAAGGAATGAGAGAAAATCTGCTGATCATGAAGAGAGAAACTGCCCTGGTATATAGGGAAACCTGGCAAGCAACTGTGAGTAGCTTCTACAAGCTGAGGGCCTGGGCTCTACCACTGTGAGACACCAAATGCTGCCAATCTCCAGTGAACCCAGAAAGAGGACATGGAGCCTCAGGTGTAATCATAGTTGCACCTCACACCTGATTGCAGCCTAGTGAGACCCTCAGCAGAGAACACGGGCGGGCCCACATCTAGACCCTGACTTTAAAAACCTGTGAAATGACAAAAGTATGCTGCTATGGCAATTTGTTACTCAGCAGTAGACATAAACATAAATATTATCATATCTGTATATTTAAGTTGCATTTTGGAAACCATGTGCCGGCCACAGAAACTCATCACACTTGCACACACACATGTGTGGAAGTGACATGAGCTTCCATGTGTAACACTCCTCAAGACCTTAGACTTCACAATCAGATTTGTTCAGCATTTTTTTCTTCAATTGGGTCATGGAAGTTTTTAATCTTGTGAGATTCATTTGCTTTACCAGCAAAATGAGACTGAGATCTATTCTCAGAGCACTGCTGTGAGTGAAGGCCCGGGTGGTCCCAGGGCTAGCTTGCTCAGGATGAGCAGTCTGTGTCCCAGCTCCTTCACTATGTTTGGAGCAGAACAGAGAGCCTCAGGATTCTAGCGGTCCCATTCACCCCTCAAACATGCCTTTCCCTTTCACATTCACAGCTGTTTCACCACTGTCTGCTGTGATGCATCATCCAAATTAATCAATTTATACTCACTTTCACAGTTTATGTGACTCTCATAAAGAGTTCTAGGTCACCCTTCGTCTCTCTGGTTCTGATCTCCAAACAGACCTTAGGTTAGTAAGGAATCTCTCTCTATGTAGTTTGTTCCTCCTCTTCACGACTTTATTGAACACTCCATCCCTGGGTATATTTCTGTCTCTGTCAATCTATCAACTTCCAGTTGTCTATTACCATCTGTCATCCTTCTATCAATCTATTTTCATATGCTATTCATCTTCCATCTTTTTATCTATTATTGATTCACTATCCATCCATCCTCAGTCCATCTTCCATCCATTCTTTATCTATTATCTATCATCCATCAATCCATTACCCATCTACCATCCATCTATCCCTCACTTACTGTCTCTCATCCATCTATTACCCCTCTATCCATTACTCACTATCTATATCCACCTAACACGTATCTATGACCTATTGATCATTCATCCGTCGTCTTTCACCCCTCTCATCTCTCTCTCAGCTATCTCTCTCATTTGTCTTTCTCTTTCCACTCTCATCTCTCATCTTTCAATCATCTCTATTTCTCTCTCAATCATTTATACATTTTCCTTCTATTTCTAATATCTGTCTTTCATTTCTAGATCAGTGAGCCTGATCCTTATAATGTAAACAATAAGAGGGAGTTTTCTGATTTCATTTATCATCTGTAATTATGGAGATTACATTAAATCATTCATATGATAATAACTAGTACATAAAATACTCTTAGTATTTTTTTTCTTAAACATCTAAATTATACAAGCTAATGAACTGGTGAGATAGATTAATTAAAAATATCCACTGAGGTTCTGTCATGGCAACATCCTATTACAGGAGCCATGTTGGATGTAGATATATACTCTTCTGTAATCTACCATTGAGACCAAAATTCGTTGACATGAATGAATTGATACTCAAATACTCAACCACATTCACACATGAATGCTTTTCCTTTCTGCATTTATACATGTGAAAAAATCTAAACATTTCGATGAACTGTGTAAATGATCTGTGCCTATGCATACATTCCTGTATTCTCAAAAATATTTTTATATTTGATTAGTTAAACATAAGCCAAGAAAGACAAATCATTGAATCTTATACTATAGATTTCAAGCAGTCATGTGGGTAATTGTATTCTACATTTTCCATATATTCCCAAGAACATTTTGACTTTTTCATTACCATAGATACTGGGTAACACCATTTTTTTTTGTTTCTTCCTTAATCCAAAAGATTAGATATCAATTCACTTAACAAATGTTGCTGTGGTGCCTGTATGTGTCAAGCACTGTTCTAGGCACTGGGGAAGTAGCACAGTGTGTGTATGTGTAAGCCCAGTCTAGTACAGTACAATTCAAGTATAGAAAATAATAAAGAGAACAAGATACAATTTGTAAAGGACATTGGGAAGAAGTATAGAAAAGCCTGATAATTTTCATATATGAATAAGTACAGCAGAACCTCTGTTAAGCTGACCATTCAAGAAACTATAGCAAACTGGTCAACATACAGAGGTGGTCAGCATGAGGAACTAGACCTTCCATACTGATACATACATGTGGGGCATATCCGGTCTATGAAAATTAGGTCAATTTAAGGATGTGGTCAATGAAGGAAGGTGGTCAACTGTGCAGGTTCTACTGTACTTAAATATTACTATGTGTAAAAGCTGGCATACTATTAATAAATCAAGAATAGATTATTATTTTTATTTGTGTACTACTAGACTAAGTTTTCTATATTTAGCAATTAAATAGTGCATAAAAGCATGCATAACTTTAAGATACCCAATTATTGGCCACAAAAGCATTAAAAACATCTATTTAAATTCTTTAAACTATCTTAGGCAAAACATTTTTTTAATCAGATCTCAAAATAATAGCATGTGATTCTCTATGTGCCTTAATGGATTTTTTTTTTAAAAGCCTTTCAAACTAAAGTGATTGTCAGTGAGGTCCTGTGGTTCTTAGGAGAGATCAAAGGGGCTTTTCATAATGCAAAAAATGTGTATGTTTATAATATATCATAAACATTCAAATGGATGTAACAACAACACATTTTGTTCCTTAATAAGGCTGCGTGGTAGACTTTCCGTTCTTTTGGTTTAGGTTTCACTTTGATTTGAAACACTCCAACCTGAATTTTCCCAAGCTGCGCATGGTTTTAATCTAACCAGATCCCTTGATTCACTGCACCATAATACCCTATTCATACCATATTTTGACCTACAGCAAAACCTCACTGAATACGTAAGCCCTGAAGAGACTGAGAAATTCTCAATTAGTTGACAGAATGCCATCAGCTTCCCGGTGATTTTCAATTCTTATGCATAAATCTCATGGCAGACCATAAATATGTTTATTGAAAAGATGTAATATACCTTTTTTGTTAAAGTAAGATATACTAATAAAGTTAAAGCAGATGAGGTCTTTTAGTCAGGAAATTAATTTTCTTTTGTTCTATCAAAACCACACACGCCAACTTGACAGAAATTTCTTATGAATTACTAATGGGGGTTTAATCCTGACAAGGCTTTATTTGTTCAAGAGTCAAATCCTGGGTCTGGTTGCTCAAAAAGCCAATTATTGGAAAATATCCTCTGTGGCTGCTGTCATTAAGAGACAGACACTGATGACAGTTTAACTTAGTTTCAGAGCAGCTCTGGGCCACAGCTGCCTGCCAGGCCGTCCAAGCACCACTAGAAAACGCAGGGCTACATGCTGACCCTGTGGTAATTGAGGTTATGAAAAGGCTCTTGTTCTCAGAGCTCTTGAATGAAGGCCTCTCCCTGCGGGACGCTGTAGGATCCTTGGGGGCGGGAGGCTGAACTACTGAACTGCCCAGAACCTCGGCCCTGGGCTGTGCTCAGGTCAGGTCAAGAAACAAATGTTAGGGATGGGACATGGGGAATGTCAGAGAGTGGCCCTGAACTGGAGAGGCCGACTCTCGGTGTTGTTTGGCTGATTGCTACCTTCGATTTATTCTGTACAAAAGGAAAGCACAGGAGCAGAAATCTGTTAGCGCTTTTCCCTAGGTGTCTCATGAGAACTTGCTCTTCCTGATTTTTGGTCACCCCATCATTAAAGCGAGGGGGTGGTTGCAGATTTCACTGATGCTGCTAGCGGAGCCGTCAGCGTGAATCTCCAGCGTTCTGCTGGCTGAACCTGGCACAAGACTCCACTGTCCAACTGCTCCCCTCTGACCAGTGATCACCAGTAGGAGGAGGTTAGAATTAACATGAAAGTGGTGAAGGGAAATCAGCATAATTAGCCAGATCAAATGAATGGCACAGCAGCATTTTCAAAAAAGCATCTCTCATCAATTTGTTAGACCATTACCCATGATTAATACTATAGAATTGTTTTCTAATTAATAACAACAATTGCCAGGAACAAAGATTATTGATAGCTCAATGTGTTTTGAATGTCGAAATTAAATAAATATGCTTGGCTTTAAATTATGAGATAAAAGGTACATAGCTATAATACGAAAGTAGTACATTTCTTCAATTATTATCGGGTTATTCAAATGTTTTATCTTTCAAGCGAAATATAATGGTCAAAAGAAAAGAAACATTTTCTTTGATTATTCAACTAATATTTGTGGAGCCTTTGCTGTCTTGCTAGCAACATGACAAGGGCCAGCGACAAACCAAATGATTAGGAAGTTTCAGAAATCGTCAACACCATTATGGGCCTTAGAGTCAGGTGGGGCTCATTTTCTAGTGGAACTTTAATAGAGTCAATTATTAAAGATCATTTTGTAGCTTTTCAAGATCTGAGAAGTTTCTGTCTACCAACAATAAAGATGGGGAAGTAAGGAACTGTTTTACAATTCTCTTTAAAAGTTGTTTTTGGACCCTTTGAACAATAACCCAATGAGCAAGGTCATGCCTCTAATAAGATTTTAATAGAGATTAGACATTATGGAATAGAAGTTATAGTCACTACATTTATTTCCAGCATCTCATCTATCTCTGGGATCCCTCTGAGGTTAGGGAGCACAGGCCTTAATCTGGTCATGTGGATGATAGTTCCACAATCTAGTTTTTTTTTTTTTTTTTTTTTATAAAATTCTGGATAAGAACTTGTAAAATTACATGTGAATCTAAATTAAAACCCAGCTCAAAATATGACTTAAATACTTTAATGCATTTTTGTTTAATATATTAAATAGTTGGTACTTCTAACAGTTTAGAAGCAGTTACTATGAACTAGGTCCATTCTAGGAAGCAAGTTAGCTTAGTTAATTGCAAAATTGTTTGTTCGTGTCACATTTCCTGTGATTTATTTTCCCTCTACATAAAATTTTTATTACAAAACAAAATTAGCATTCTTGACATTGCTAATATTTTGGAATTAAGAGTGTGTGTGTGTGTGTGTATCATGGTACATATATATACACACACACACACATACGTATCATGATACCTGCATGGATCTGGACCTTGGTAGGCAGGAAGGCAGACAGGCAGGCAGACAGGCATTGCAGACTTTGCACTAATATTGTCCCACAAGATGTAGAAAAATTTCAATCACCAATTTTGTGACTTCAAAACAACACCATATAGAGTAATTCAAACAATTCTTTTTTTTTTTTTTTTTTTTTTTAACTAACCTTTTTTCTTCTTAGAATCTCGTACCTCATAATGTAATGGGAAAATTAAATGCTGTAAAGACACTATGATGAGATTCCAAATTGCTGACTGTCTAAATTAGCATTGTGTAATTAACACTCTATTTCTAATTCTTGATTTTTGAAGGCTGATTGTAATATAGGTAATAGATGCCAAATTTTCTCTTATTAACTTTTTCTGAAATAATTTTCCACCTTTCTCCTTAATTATAATATTAAAACCAAATATCAGCTATATAGAAAATTATCTTCATATTCAATATCGGATCTGTAAAAGATATTGGAAGGTGGTTCACTTTTTGAGAAAAAGCAGTATGGACTCACTTAGGGAAAAAAAAAAAAAGTGTGAAATGATGCTTAAGTTCCTCTTGTTCTTTCAGTCTGGAGCTCATTATGATTGCTGACATAACTCCCTGCCCCACCTCTTTAAACAATGGTAATCTGAGATACCATTTTACTTAAATGGAAAGTAGGTAGTGTTGACATCACAGATCCAGTGAGAAGTCTTGAATACTTCAAATCTTAAACGACATGAATTTTGTACTTCTCATGATGTTACAGACTGAGATACAGGTGGCAAAAATGGTAGTGATTTATGTAAAATGAAATTATTATTTTTACCCTTTCCATATTCATTATTACCACCACAGATCTGTTGTAGGTGTTTCTTCTAGAATGAGAGATGATGTGTACAAATTGAAGAGAAAATCAAAACTTTATTAACACACATGTCATTTGAAGATAAATTGGAATCTTAATTGAAGTGTGACAGATTGAGCAGGCATGGAAATCTAAAGGAACCTGGGCTGACAACTAGAAAAAAAATGAGTTTGTGTTTGTTTCTCATTGTTTTGTTTTGTATTGTTGTTAATTTCTTCCTTGAGTCTTCCTTAGTTGCCAGGCAATTTTAAGCTAAAATCTTAACCCTATTTTGTTTAATCTCTTGATTTTATAAGGACTTGTCTCAGGGTTGTTTGATTCATGTTAAATTTCTCTTATGGTTTTGGGTCCTTCCAATATGTTAATTCTGATTTTCTTTTATTTCTAGAAAGTTTTCTTGAATGATAATTCTAATATTACTTCTGTTCCTTGGGTTCAATCTTATTTTACAGGAACAGCAATTGAAGGAAAGGCATCTCTCCTTTGACCACTGTTTTCTTCCTAAAAGATTTTAAATTTTTTTTCTATCACAGTGTTACACTTTAGGTTGTTTTCCTAAAAACCTACGTTTAAGTGCTAATTTTTAAACTGTCTTGAGAATATGATCTCTCTTGAGCTCCTTGAAATTTAATAATTTCTGAGTTAACTTTGTATTTTTGCCCATTTATTTTCTGAGTTTCATAAGCTTTCTCATTCCATCGTACTTTTTATTAGTCTCATTTCCTTTTAGTTTTAAACTTCTTATTCAAGGTGTATGTTTTTTCATATTCCTGAATGCTCCACTGGGCATGTTTAATATAGTTTGGATTGTAACTTTACAGTTTTCTTCTGTTTCTTTTTATCATTTGATACAATTTTCTAATAAGTTGTAATACCCTTTATTGATTAACTTGCATATTCTTTTTTCTATTAATTTTGGCTTTACTGGTGTGGTTTATTAGAATTCTCACTCAATAGCAATGTTCTCAGTATATCAAAATCTTGAGTCATAATGGTTTTGGGGGGGGGTTGTTTGTTTTTTGGTGATCGGGCAAGGGTATATAATATCTAAATTTTTGTTCATTTTGCCTCTCAGAGCCATGTAATTCGACCTTTTGCTTCCTTTCCTTTTCATCATTTGTGAAAAGGCTCTCTTCTTTTCTTGTTTGTTTTTTTCTCCCCAGAGACATGGATTATGGAGACTGGCACTTTAAATTGCCCGGGCTTACGTCCCTTACTGTAAACTGTCCTCTGATCTCCCAGCATATTCTTTTAGGATTTTCGGAGATAGAGCGGACTTACTCTTTTGAATCAATTTCCCACTGATTGCTGCACCTTCTTCCTGCAATTGTCCCTGCTGTCTTCCTGCCACAGCGGGGCAGGGGAGTGACAGTCGCTCACCTTTCTTCAAGTCCCATCAAGGATACAGCTTTTTATGTGTCTTCCCCTTGGTATTTGCTTGTTGGGAGCCCCCACTTCCATTGTCCCTCAATGCTATTTTTTTTTTTTTAACCTATATCTATGCAGTCATGATTTTTTTTTTTTTTTAATTCTTAGGTTTTCTTACTTTTCACTTAGCACATAAAATATTTGTATTTCAAAAAGAAAACTATTAAAATCACCCCTAATCATCCATTCAGAAAAAGAAAATAATATTGGGGACAATCAGTTTAAACATTCTCTATAACAAAAAGGAAAATGAAAAGTCTCACAGTGCACATTATGTGAAAGGCTTTGATATTTGACAATAGATTTTGATACATTTTTCATTATAGATAAATGACATTATTTCTATTCCATATTAGGACATTTGAATGTAAAACTAATTTATATTTCTGATTGATTTGCTTTCACTCTTATAAAGAATGACGTAAAAAGAAGACCCTAACAGCAAATAATATATTTCATTTTTCCCAAAGAACAAATTCCTCAGAATAGTGTTGTTCTGAACACAATCACTTATTAAAAATATTCACTGTACAATGTCGACTTGCATTGCAAAGGCTGGTCATTTGTGCTTCACCAAGTGTTAGGAAAAATGACTGCTAATTTTCTGAAATCTTATTAGCACTAAATGTCTTATATTTTAAATTTAATTCTGTGTATTTAATAGGCAAACATTGTATACATTGGGTACTTAATTATATCTCTTGGGTAATTGAATATAACCATCAGATTAGGATAGCTACCGAATCTTGTGAGTTTGTGTGTGTGTTTGTGTATATGATACAAATATTTCAATTTCAATTAATATACTTATTTTTTCTTGATGTTTTGAAAGATTTACATATTAATTTTTTGGTATTTCTTATACATATTTTTCATCAGTTTGCTTAACACTTTTTAAAACATTGATTATGACAATTTTTGCCAGATGGCTTTTAAATATTAATATTTAGCAATATTGATGTTTTTAGCCACTGGTATTGTGTTTATATATATACTATATTTCTTAAAACAATATAATTCAAGAGCTAACATTTGGAAAATATGTTTACTTTTCTCAAAGTTTTAATAAGATCAAAATTATATTAAACTGTAATCAACAGTTTATCAAAAGTACAGAGTGTTAACTATAATCTAAGAATTTAAAATAAAGTTAGAGAAAGAAGAAAAATATAGACTCATAACCATTTCATTATTCAACAATATATCTACCTTCTGTGATATTTTGTCTGTTTCAAATGTTTCATAAATTAGCTTTAAAATAAACAAAATTAGTACACACATGCATATATATTATGATATGTTAAAAAATTAACTAAATTATGTGAAACCAGATTTAAAAGGGAAGGTACAATAAAATCTACAAAGACATATTTTAAAAAGCATTATCTCTCTTTGAATGATTGAAAAGTATTTATTTTTACTATAATTAAAAATGAGAGCTATAGTATAAGCAATCTGTCATACATTTGAATAACTTTTGTCATTAGAAAACATGTTTGGGGGCGGTGCCTGTGGCTCAAAGGAGTAGGGCACTGGCCCCATACCCGCCTTGGCCAAAAACAACAACAACAAAAAAGAAAACATGTTTGGTAGTGTTTTGAAGAGCACACACCACTGTGTATATATCCGTTCAATGTGTACATAATTTATGTGAGGAGACAAGCACAGAGAAATAGACAGGTTCACAGAGAAGAGAGTAAAAAGAGACAGTAACAATAATTGGCAACTTTTTATGTCATCTTTGTAAACAGTCCCAACACATTACCTTTATTTTTTGTTAAACACAGACAACAATATACCCTCCTCCCTTTTCTGTTTCTTTTTTTTCCTCTTACATGATATTAATTTACACTTTAAAAGACATTGCAGGAAATAATGAATGAAAAGATAAAGCAATGGCTTTCAATTGCTTCAGGAAAATGTGCGCACTGCCAACATTTTGTCACCAATAATTCTCCCACAAACACGGGCCTCTCCTTTCATTATGCAGGCTGTCATGCTTTATTGAACCACATAATTTCACCTAATTAAAATAAGCAGTATATATTTTTCTCCCTGGCACTTTTTTTTTCTTTAGCTGGACAAATGCCAGTAATTATATTTAGAGTATCCTAAATGGACATGACATTAAATATTCATTTTGGGCTCCTCTGCACAAATATAGCTCCTGTTGGTCTTTTAAATATTAATATTCATTTTATTTATAAGACCTAAAAAATGTGCACTTTTTGAAAGCCAAAATAAGTAAGGCTCATTGAGATATTTGCAGTGTGACCAAAGTGGATACACTGGTTGGGTATTATCAAGTTTGTGATATGACTCTTAAAGCTCATGGAAGTAATTTTTTTTCTAAATTGTTTAATTTTTTAAACCATTAGAAGTTTTATTTAGGCAGACAGTCTCATATGTAAGCACTTCTTCCCCCATCATAAAAGTGGTAGATCTTTAATATAATTATTTATATAACAGCTATCCGACATAGTTTTGGAAAGAACTTCTAGTATCATTCTTCATAGGTGGGAGTCAATACACACCTGACATTACTCAACTCTATGTAGTCTGAGCTAAGATACAGCCTAAGAAATTACAACAAAATAAAGGTAGCTTCCTTTTGTGCTGGAAATCAACATGACTTTCTATGGGAGAGGAAATTCTGCTCAATGATGGGTTACTTGAGATGAGAAAGGCAGAAATTTGTAGCCTAACCCCCATGAAGAGTTCTCTCATCCTGACTGTAACCCTAGACTCCGTTGGTTTTGCATAACATCTTAGCAGTTTTTTAATTCGCAGGTACACTAGCCACAGGAGAGCACCTGTAATTCTCAATACTATAAGAATGATAGTAGCTGTAGGTTAATTTCATATTAAAGCAAGAAATTTGTGTTAAGTAGGCTTACAATTTAACATATCATCACCTTTTTTCTCCATTTGTTCACTTCTATTAACAGTTCTTACCTTGCAACTGAATTTGATTTTCAGGCAGATTTAAATATCACACTGAATCCCATTTGCACGGATGGATATGCAGACAGCTTATGATGCCAGAGGGAGTGCTGGGTCTCAGCCTTTCAGTACCACGAGAGATGGCAGGCCTACCCGGGCCACAGGTGGCTCTGCCTTACCTGGGGTCTGTGCCCTTCCCAGGTGGGTCTCCCTCACCTGAGGACTATGCCCTTCATAGGTGGGTCTCCCTCACCTGGGTGACAGTGCCCTTCCCAGGTGG
Source organism: Loris lydekkerianus (assembly GCA_963574355.1). Taxonomy (NCBI): domain Eukaryota; kingdom Metazoa; phylum Chordata; class Mammalia; order Primates; family Lorisidae; genus Loris; species Loris lydekkerianus. The sequence goes on from CAUYPK010143250.1 coordinate 32,685, forward strand.
GTCTCCCTCACCTGGGGACTGTGCCCTTCCCAGGTGGGTCTCCCTCACCTGGGGACTGTGCCCTTCATAGGTGGGTCTCCCTCACCTGGGGACTGTGCCCTTCACAGGTGGGTCTCCCTCACCTGCATGACTGGGTCCCTTTTCTATATCCCCTCCCCTTGCAGTGGCAGGTTAGAGGCAGCTTGTCCATCGTAATACAGTCAGTAAGCAATAGAGTGAATGCACAACATATTACCTGTGATTTGACATACTGTGATTACGCCAGGCGACCCCCTCCCATAACTCTATGACCACTAACACTTGTTTTACTCTAGATGCAGTGGCAGAGAGTGAGGCCTTGTCTCAAAAAGAAAAACAATGCTTTTATTTGTGGTTTTATAGAAAATGTGTAGAATCAATGTGATATAACAATCTGACCATTTTATTCTTTGTTCTTTGTCAATTATTTCCAACTCACTGTGGCTTGGGCAGTAGATAACATTGACAAACCCTCCTATGAATAGCAAGTTTACCTTCTTTATGGTCATATATATCTTGTTTAATTATAACCAAATAGAAGACACAGCATGGTGCAGAAGCAATGCGGGAATGTCTTGGTAGATGAGCTCCGTGTATCAAGAAGGAATCAGCATTTCCAACAGAAGGCAGATGTGCCTCCCCCTCCCTTTCTATTTTTTTGCCTGAGATAGCATGCCTACTGTTTCCAGAGAGTTATGCAAAGCAGACTCTGATGGCTGTTTTGAATCATCCCCAAAGTATTAGCTTTTGTGTTGTGTCTAATTCTGAAACCGCTGATGGCACAGTGCTGGTATTGATTATCCCTGCTTCATCTGCTCCATAAAACCTCAAGAAGTATGTTTTCTAAGTGATGAAAATTACTTGAATTTATGACAAATTTCTTTCATTATCACTTTCATTTTCCAATGACAAAATGAATTTTTAATTCTTCAAGGGAAGATAATGCTTTCTCAAGCATGTATTCATAGTTTTGTTTGGTTTTTCAGGTTACATGTAGTGTGTGATATCACATAGTTTTAGTTACTTTTATAATGTTTTCCTCCTGCTGATCATAACACAGTCATAAAGGGAGAAAATTAGTCAGTTTCTAGAAGCGTTAGCATAACATAATCACAAGATATCCATGAATAACACATAAACTAACATTTCTAAACAAAAATATCTTTAATCAAATTTTGCTTAATCAAATATACAGTTTTATAATATCAATTCTGATAAGATTTACTAAAACAGACTTTCAAATATATAAGCATATAGGCTCATGTAAAGATATGAGTCACTTAAGAACAAAGATAATTTGTCAAAATCATCTTTTGGGGTTTAGATATTAAAACAGTAGCTGAGGCTAGCCTTTCTTTTATAACTGAAACTTAGATAGAGCAAAATCTTCATGCATAGAAAAAAGACAAATTATTTTCTAGGCAGTATATTGCTCAAGAGAAAATGGTTGGAAGTTCTTCATAAATTTCCTTGGACTACCTATGTTTAAAACCACAGATTATTATTTCACCTCTACCGTCTTTATACAAACACGCTGGATTTTACTGCCTGCCTTGAGTAATTGAATAATGTTATAGGACTAGTGTCAAATATCAGTAAGGCATGATTTCTCTTTCTTTCTTTCTTTTTCTTTTTTATTTTATTTTATTTTATTTTATTTTATTTTATTTTATTTTATTTTATTTTATTTTATTTTATTTTATTTTATTTTTTTGAAAAAGATACAGCTTTTGGCAGAGGTTATGTAAACAGTCAGCATGAGAGTTAAAACACAACATGTTACTGAGGTGAAAAGAAAGCAAAGTTAGTGTACTGGTCTTCTGCTACTGCTGTAGTAAACTTACCCCTGACATTCCTAGCGGTGAGGGCAGAAGACTGAAATTGGTCTCACCTGGGTAAAATCAAAGCATTGGCCAGGCTGTGCTGCTTTCAGAGGCTCTAGGGGAGAATCTATTTGCCTGTTTTTCCAGCTTTTAGACAGCCCACATCCTTTCCCTTCTAGTCACTTTTCTTGTCTTTGAAGTTAGAAATATGTGGTCAAGTCCCTCTCAAGCTGGTGACCATTGCACTCCCATTTCTGCCTCCCTCGTCCACCTTGGAGGACACTGGGGCTTGCGCTGGCTCACCTGGGTAAGTTACCTGTGGAGCAACGTAACTATCTGCACCTTCCTTCCCCGCTGCCATCTGTTAATACCGCGTGTTCACAGGTAAGCTAGATGTGTTTCTTCCATTTTATTCTGACCTTTCCAGGCATAGATGAGTTTTCTAGGCAACACAGGCTGAAATTCTCAGGTGTGAGTTCAGTATGAGAGAAAACAATCTTCACGCAAGCTGAAGATGGCAACGTGGTAGAAGGGAAAGCTGGACCAAAGTACTCTGGACTATGCAGGGAGTGTTGGACCTGAAAGACTCTTCAGAGTTGTCCCAGACGAGGTCAGGGGGCTAGGCCTGGACTCTTCCCTATTCAACCCGCTTCTTCCTGCAGTGACCAGTCTGTAAAGGCAGCTGGACTAGGGATTGGGGTACAGTAGGGCATTTTCTGCAGGCTGCGAGTATTCCCCGGAAAGAATCTCAGCTGTCAATCTATCATTTATTTTCATATGTTTTGCTAAACTAAAGTGTGTGGCATATTATTTTTCCTATTTGTTGTCTATTAAGGTTTCATGTACTATTATAGCTCAATAAACTTATAATGAAGTCCTTTTAAATGGTTTCCACTTTGCCATTAACTCTGTTTTTCTCCTATTTTTACCTACCTCAGCAATATTATATTAATCCCTTCAAAATGTTGAGCTTCAGATGCTAGAGACAGAATTGATAGAGGGGTTCTCTAAGTGACTTCTGAGATCAATCAGATTTCTTGAGAAGAAGAGGTAATTCCTCCTTAAGTTGCCTACTCCTTTAACAGATAGCTCTGAACAGAGCACCCAGTGGGTTACCTTAGATGACAAGTTGTATCAGTGTCCCTGGTTATGTAACTAAATGAAAATAGTCTAGCAGTTGCCCAAACAATTACACATAGAGTTTTCACATGACCCATTGATTCCACTCACAGATACCTACCCAAGAGAAATAAAAACAGATACTATACAGAAACTCACATAGGAATGTTTATTGTAGCATTATTCATTGTAGCCAATAGATGGAAATAACTCACATGTCCTTAAGCAGATGTGTGAATAAACAAACAAGAATCACACAAACAATGGAATAGTATTTGGCCATAAAAAGGAATGAAGTACTGGTTGATCCTACGTCATGGGTGAGCCTTGAAAACATCAGACACAGTCAAAGAAGCCAGTCAAAAAAACATGTTGTGAGTTCACATATACGAAAATTCAAATAGACTCAAAGTAGATTCTCGTCCCTTAGGGATGGAAGAGGAAACAGGGAGAAAGGACGGTGTGAGCTCAAGTATGAGGTGTTTCTCTGGAAGTGATAAAAATGTTATAAAATTGTGCACATATCTGTTAATATGCTACAAACCTTTGAGTTAACACCTTACATGAATGGATTTCATGGCAAGAAAACCATATCACAATAAGGTCACTAAAATTTTAAAAGTCTTATTTCATAAATTTTGTGTGTATATATAAGCATAGAAAATTCATTACAGGGTTAGAGATCAAGGTGTGAGTATCTTTGAGCAGAAGGGTAACTGTTAATTTCAATTACACACTTTGTGTGTGTGTTTGTTTTTTTTTTGTATTTTTTACAAAGCATATACCTTGCTGATCAAAACAAAGACAGCGTTATAAAAACTTCGTGTTTATATTATATTGCATTCCAATAATTATGTCTCCTGCATATTGTTAGGCAAGATATGACATAACACAATTTTAAATAAATTAATTTTTATGGGAACAAAAGGAAATCTGCCTTTTGAGATAACATGGTAATGAGAAAGGGAGGTTAAGCTACTACAGCTGTGTGAACTGTGTATTCTCTATTTAGGAAATGCATTTTTAGAGAATAAAAAATGTATAATCTAGTGATATCACCTCTAGCAGGTCTTGTGTTTTTTCCATGTCTCTACATAAAGCCCGAATCTAGATCTTGTGCTTCAGCCTGTGTTAAGATCTTGCACACAAGTTCCCCATTGTAGGAAAGTACAGGGAGTCACAAATAAAAATAAATACCTTAGAGGATGTGCTTCTATTTATGTCTGTTGTCTCTTAGTAGTAAACGTAAAATAAAATATAATGACTGGGCAGGTACTTATTTACACAATCTGTAATATCCTTGAGAGCGAGTTGAGCACTGAATATGAGAAAAGTCTCCTTTTTCTGATTCTTATGACTCAAATGTGAAAAACATGTATGTTCATATATTGGGTTGAATTTATGAAATTATCATTTTATATGTTAATATGTTGGCAACAGGAAAATATTCATAATTTCATATAGCTCAATGGGTAATATTTCTGAAGGAAATATTTGAGATTTAAATACCGTAATTTTATTAATATTATTGTATGAAACAGTGGTCTTTTAATTGTTGGCTCATTTTTAAACATGTTTTGTTTACACCCTGTGAAACTCATTAGTCTCTTAAATACAGACATACCTATAAATATTATTAGATTCCACTACTCTATCTCTGACCCCCATTCCAATGTGTCAAGAGGGAGAGATGTAATTTTCAATATTATTCTTGGCTATTTTTGAACTAATTCCACTTCAATCAATAAATATTAGCTGGACATCCACTGCGTACTTTCACCATGAATGATGCAAAGACATTGAAAACTCATTACCTGCTCTAAGTCCAGGAGATAATTAGACACATATACAACAAATTACACCATGTACGTACGTGTGTGCCCGACATGTGTAAAGTACAATGCAGAGTTATAGGACTTAAGGAGGTTTTTAATCGTCACATTAATCAGTTATCAGCACATGAATGGAGTGAATAAAAACCAACTGAATTTATCTTTAAGGACTTTACCTGAGTGGAGGTGCTAGCAGTGAAGGGAAGCTACTTTACAGCAATTGATGAAGTTAACAGAGTCTTTCCACTCCATCTTCCCTGTCACCCCTTTGCCTTTCATTGGGTGAGATCACCGTGCCCAGGGACATTGGTAGGAATCAGCTTGGCGGAGGTTGAGGGAGAGGTGCATTTAATCTCAGTTTAGTTGTTGCTGGCAGTTTCTTCAATAGGTGGGGGTTTCCCTTCTTGCTAGCCATTTTTGTGCAGACATGGATTCCATTGTCACTCGGCACTCACGTGACACCATGATGAACATGTGTGGTCAAAGGGCTGGCTTAGCAATATTAGTGTGTCCTTAAGCACAGGGCCCTGAGAAGTATGTGTGCAGTGGGTGGCAAATTTTTGTGATGGGGAGAAACAGAAATTGTCAACAGAAAAACTCCCAAATTTCCCAATTCACATATGAATGAAAGGGGATAAATTAACTCGCACATTAACAATAATCCTATAATGTGTCTTGATATTAACAATTTATAAGCTAAAGAAAATTCTAAAGTATCAGTAATCTACCACACATTTTAACCAAGCCATTGATCAAGGTAATGCTAAATTAATTTCTACTCTTTATAACAGAAAATATTATAGATCTAAATGGTAATCCATTTTTTCTATTGTTCCAAGTTCATTCAGGGTACAAAGAATGAGTTTATACCATTTGCATTTGTTAGGTGAAGTTCCTCTTATAATTGTGTCCTGCCCCCAGAAGTGTGCCGTACACCACAAGCCCTCATTCCCCTTCAGCCTCCCCTCCCCCTTCTGCCCTATTCCCCGGCCCCCCACCTTGAATTGATTAGAGTTTTTCTTTTCTGTGGGTATGTACTAGATCCTCTACTGGCTTTATATTACAACTGAGGACATCAGATTCTTGCTTCTCTTTTCTTGTATAATTTACTAAGAAGAATGTGTCCAAACTCCTAAAATATTATCTAATATAATAATTTATGATTTTGATTGTTTTTGTCACCTTTAAAAACTATACATAATGTATCGTAATATACCTTATATTTTAAACAAATACTTATATACTAAAATTTTTCATTTTTTTTCTATTCTTTTCTTATCCAGGACTCCAAATCTTCTAGCAACTTCTATAAACTTGGATCTTAGTATTGCTTTAACAAAGTAGAAGAGAAAGTTATTTTATATTAACTAGTGGAAGCAGGGAAATCTCTGTAGCAAGAAAGAGAAACAGAACATTTAAATATGGCAAAGACAGGTAAATGCATCATTTTAAGTGAGGAGAATTGGGTAAGGGCATATCAGTGGGAAGTTACTTCATAGTCTAGAGAAATAAATGAAGGACAAGCGAAGGCTGTGACTGGGGAGCAGGGTTAGAGCCAAGTGTTCCAGAACACTGAATACCACAGTGACCTTTTAGCCATCAGCCACGGTGAGTCATTGGAGTTCTGTGAACAGATAAGTGACTTGATATGATCTGTATTTTATTAAGAAAAGTCTGGCAGCAGTATGCAGGATACAAACAGCAGTAGATTGTATCTAGGGAAACTATTACGAAGCAATTGAAATAGTTCATGCAAGACATGATAAACATCTGACCCTGGGCCATGGATGGCCATTGCAATGGAGGCGGGTAAGAGAAGGAGAGCCAATGGGAATTAACAATTCCCAAGGCTGCAAGGGGAGCCTTGTGGACAAAGGTCGGGTGAGACCTAGGAGGATTTATTTAATAAATACAATGTCAACTATATAAAATGTGAGAACAGGCTTGGGCAAAAATACAAAAAAAAAAGTAGTGAATTGAGAAGGTGTCTAAGACTGGGGTGTCTGGCACCCAGACCTGTGAAGGGCATAGATCAGAGATCTTACTTGGAGTGAAGATAATGTAGAATGAAAAGAATAGGGAGCTATAGACCAGACTTCTAAAACGTCTGTGTTTAAAGGATTTATGGTCTTGTCAAAAAGTAAATTTAAAGTGTGAAAAAAAAAAATTTACATTTACATTAGCACTTTTTACTCTGGCTAATTATGTAATTATTTTTAATATACATTGTACAAAATCATAAGACAATAGTATGTCTCTTTAATTTAGGATCACTAGCTAATAATTTGTAACATGAACAAAAAAACACCCTAGGCTTTAATTTTAGGTGATAATAATTTTTTATTGAATACTCACTGTGTTCCAGTGAGTTATCCAGTTATTTCAAGAACTTTACATACATTGACTCACTCCATTGTCATAACAATCCATGCTTAAATACTATTATAATTATTCCCTCTTACAAATGAAGAAACGATAGCTCAAAAAGATAAAGTACTTTGTCCAAGAGGACAGCAGGTCAACTGAACGCTGTGGATAAACCCAGTGTTCTGGCTTCAGAATCTATTCTGTCAACCAAAGCAATGAACTGCCTCTGCAAACTCAAACCTAGGGAAATATTTTGATTGATAGGTAAGAGACAAAACAATCTCCCTTAATACTTAGCTGGATCACGTACCAGGAGGTCTGCAACTACCTCCATATGATTTATTCACAATTTTAACATGGATTTACTATTTCTTGAAGACATCCCCCCCAAAGGCCTGGTTATTCTTAAAAAAAAAAAGGGCAAAATAAAAAGAAAATCTTCACCTTAACTGTTTAATGGAAAGATCAAAAGACAATATGTCTTAAGGTTCTTTGAACCTCTTGTTTCCAAAATTATTGGTTTGATGTTTCCATCAATTTTTAAGCTGAGTGCCTAACTCTACCCACTTCTTATCAGCCCTTCATTCAAAATCCACCTAAAATTAAACCTCAAATTTACATAAAGTTTGACCTTGCCTTCCTGCCCCAGATACCTTGTCAAAGCTTTGTTAGCTCTGCTGTCTCTTATTCTGGTAAGCAATAAATTCAACTCTGTCTTATCAACAGGTTGCTCTAGTAATTATAGGGAGCTTCACATATGCAATAGTGTATTTGTTGCTATAATTCTAGTAGAATGGCAGAAATTCAGAAGCAAGAATTTGCATTTTAAAGAAAAAAGTTATAATTATGAAAATAAGATTCTGCTAAAAAGAAAAGTAACAATTGAACAGATAAGCTGATTTAAACCCATTGAATGAGCAAAAGAGATTTCAAGAAGGTAAATTTTCTAAGGATATATATGCATTGAATGACAATGGAGAAGAAAAATGCTAGTTGCATATTTATCGTGAGAATTTTGTTCATCACATTTAGATCAGAGCATTTGTATGATATTTACTATGTGTTAAGATTTTCTAATACTTTGCAAGTATTAACTCATTTAATCTTCATAACAACCTTATGGGGTAGGCTCTAATGTAATTCTCATTTTATGGACAGTAACAGGAAGGTTACATAGCCCGCCCAAGTCACACAGCTACTGAGGAATAGAGGAAGGGATTGCATATTTGAAGAGCTGTTCACCATGTGGCTTCCTAGGTGGTCACAAGGGAGCCGGGATGAAGTATTTGTACTTCCACAGAGTACATCAGTGACTGCAATCACCAGATCTCTCTAAAAGTCTATTTTCACCTTTACCCATCTGGAATTTAAAGTCTCAATTAATCATTACCACATCAAGAAGCCTTTCCTGGCTCTTGGTGTAGAAATTTAAATGGAAAATCTTCTCCTTGGTCCTCTGCCCGGCCTGGGGAATCTTCCTAATTTACTTACTTATTTTTCTTTCTCCCTATATGATCCTTTTGAAGTTCCTATCTCTGGGATATGATCAATGAAAGTTAATTGATAGCTGTTAAATTAGGAAGATCTTCCTAATTCCTAAGGATCTTCCTAAGGAATTGTTAAGGATCTTCTTCCTTAAATTAGGAAGATCCTCTGCCCTGCCTGGGGATCTTCCTAATTTAATTACTTATTTTTCTTTCTCCCCATATGAGCCTTTTGAAGTTCCTATCTCTGGGATATGATCAATGAAAGTTAATTGATAGCTGTTAATAGACAGCCCTTGCCTATTTCTCAAGGGCTCCTTTATCCACTAAATTTGAGAATTTATGAGAAAAATATGCACACAGTATGATAAATCCATCATCGGTGTCTTCTGGGTGGACAATGCTTCTTCACTTGCCCCTGCCTGTTAAGTCCCTGTGGATGAGCACTGCTGCTTCTTACATGCATCCTTTTCCTTTCTGTAGGCTTTTGGGTTTGCTTTGGAAAATCCATTCTGATATATTTTTCTGAGCACATGTCTCATTTGTTTTAGTGGCTTCACCCCAAGTCCTGAACTCCATGTTGAGGAAGTTGGCTCAAATGATCTTACTGTTACCCTTGTGACCCATCTGGACTAATGTGCTTCCCCAAATGGACTTTGATTCAAATTTTATCTGTATTGTGGCAGGGAACCAACTCCTAACAGATATCAGCAATGCAAATGTAATACTAACATCAGACTTTCTTATAGACAGAATGAACAAAATAACTCATTAAGAAGACCTTATAAAAACTCAAGCTTTGGGAACTTCAACATGGGAAAGCTTAAACATGTAGTAGAATTATTTCCTTTTTTGGCTTACATCATATTAAAGAAAATAGTCTAAAATACAAAGTCACTTAAATTGGTCATTGTGACTAATTTAGCATTTTTTTTTCTGGCATTTATAGCTAAAATGTATTTCAGGCATGGATAATTTTGCATGGTCTACAGGAAATTCTTGGATATCAAAATCTTAATTTAAAAATCTGTGGCTGGCAGGTGCTTAGAAAAGGATTTTGGACTAGAGTATAGGAGACTTTGGCTCTAAGTTCTACCATGCTACTCAGAGAAGTCACTAACTGTTCTCAATCTCAATGTGCTCATCACTAAACATGTATGTGTAGGCATGTGTGTGTGGACAATCTATCTCTTAGTTATTATAAATACTATTAAAATGACATGTATTTGTGCTTATCATTATCAAACAATGGTATGTATTATAATTTCCTTTGATAAAAATAATATACCTGGAAATGCTAATTTCTACCACAACTAGGCTTAGAGTCAGAATTTTTCTCATTTATATAGACTTTTCCATGCAAATTAACTCTTAAATTCAATTCATTACACTCTCTTTCAGATTATATACAATTCTGTTTACTGTACCAGGGAAGAAATATCAACAAGTTTAATATTTCATAAAAAAATCCAAAATTAGGGCGGCACCTGTGGCTCAGTGAGTAGGGCGCCGGCCCCATATGCCGAGGGTTGCAGGTTCAAACCCAGCCCGGGCCAAACTGCAACAATAAAAATAGCCACGCGTTGTGGCGGGCGCCTGTAGTCCCAGCTACTCGGGAGGCTGAAGCAAGAGAATCGCTTAAGCCCAGGAGCTGGAGGTTGCTGTGAGCTGTGTGATGCCATGGCACTCTACCAAAGGGCCATAAAGTGACACTCTGTCTCTATTAAAAAAAAAAAAAAAAAAAAAATCCAAAATTATTTGGTAAAAAAAAAAAAAAAAGAGAGATAAAAAACTGAGC
>CAUYPK010143255.1:0-33230 GCA_963574355.1 Loris lydekkerianus
AATAAAAAAAGTTATCGCTTAAACAAAACAAGTTATCGCCAACACAACACTAAAATACAGCATGCGAGACAGTCAACATCATGGACAAGACTGGCGAGATACAACAAGAGAAGATGCTAGGTGAGGCTGCGATGATGCACAATCAACTCACAGGGATAAATCCACTAGTACTCTCACTGGTCAATGTCGCAGGGCAATCACGCGCCTTTATGAGAGCCCGTGGTATGTACTCTGAGTCAACTCATCTCTTTGTTTGACATGCAGGGATCCTTCTCTCTCACGCATCAACATGAAACAACGCTCCTTTCCGCAATGTGGCTGCCGACATGGTTGTATTTTTTCATTTTTATTTTTTGGTGAATATTTTGGAAAAACCTGCAAAGCACTGAAGCTGCAAAACATGAAGTGGGAAGTGGGGAGGGAACACTGTAAATGCACTTGGTAAACAAACCCTAGGCATTTGCCCTACGGGCTTGTTGCCATTCTCCTCCTTCCACCTTAAGCCCTGTGATTAGCTTGTGTGCCCTTCCACGGTTGTTTACTCAGACTTTTTGATCACTTTTTTTTATGGGGGGGGGGAACAGGATAAAATACACATTGTTCTACCCCAATCTTTTTTTCTCACATGGCAAAACATCTTGAAGATCTTTTAATATTAGTACATGGAGAGCTTCCTCATTCTTTCTCTATAGTTGCAGAGTGTTCCATTAAGTAGATAATAATTTATTGAATCAGTCTCCTACTAATGGATCTATTCAAATTTCTTGCCATTATTGTTCACTTCTGTACTATAATTTCATCATTGTTGGTCAGTTTTGTTTTTTATTATTCAAACAATGCTCAAATGAATAAACTCGTACGTAGGTCATTTCAACATGTATGGACATATTTTTAGGTTAACTACCAAAGCAGGATTGCAAGATCAAAGAGTAAATATAATTTAGAATTTTCTCATGTCATGAGTAAATTGCTTTCCATAGACAGTGTGGCAGTTTGGACTCCCACTCACAATGTGTGAGCATGCCTATTTCTTAAATACTTTATTAAAAAACAGGTTTTTTAAAAATCAAACTTTGAGATTTTTGCCATAGATAAAAAAATGCTATTTTAGTGTATTTCTTTCACAACGTAATGTACTTGGTTATTCCTTTTATACATAGAAACTACTGAACACATGTATTATGTACTTCACTGCTTTATTGAAATTTCTAATTGATTATGGTAGCTTTTTAGTTGACTCACTTGGTCTATCAAGCATATAGTGACATTGTATTCAGTGATAACTTTATCTTCTTTACCAAGTTTGCTATTTTTTTTTTCTTTCTCATACTTTATAGGCTACTAACTTCAGAACATAAATAATAAAATTTCATATAACTATAAAAAGTGAAAAAAGAGTGCACATAAACACTTATCAAATACAAATAGAGTCTTTAATTTTGTTAGAGTATTATTCCAACATCAACTTCTTGGTTTTAGTAAAGGAATCATGGTAATATATTGTTACTGGGAGAATCCAGGTAAAGAATATACATGGAAACTCTGAGCCATTTTTGCAAGTAAAATAAAAAGTTTGCTTGCATTTTAGCAGATTTTTGCTTTAATTCTTAGGCCTTTTAGATATTTTGATATGCTTATAGATAGTAAGAAACGCAAAGATATTGTTTAGTCTACACACATTCAAGTTCATAATGTGTCCCATATGTGTTGCGGTTGTATTTCATAGAGCATGGTTATCTTTTTCCCCACTTGAAAAATTGGACAAAAAATGACTCACAGCTAGATATATACTGCTGTTTCCTGTGCTGATCTCTGATGGGAAAACAGAAGCACCTCTGTTCCCTGTATGACATGTCGAAGAAGGAAATATGATCCACTCCCCTTTGAAATAATGTATTTTCACTGCGGATTCCCTGACAGGGAGGGAAGAATTTCAGAAACATCTATGTGAAAAGTAGAAACATAAAATCTTAGGGGTTGAGGTGGAGATGGAAAATCATCCAACTTGGATTAAGATCTGTCTTATGATTGAGACAAAAGTTTTCTGAGTCATTCTGTTAAAGGAGGAAGTTGAACAAGGTGACCCAAGGCAGTACTTCACAAGCATAGCTGATTTTTCAGAAAATATTGGGAAACTATTAAAGTGATTCAGATGGCCAAATGGGTTTGGAAATCCACTGATCCAAGACACATGTTATGCCTAAATTATTAAGCAGGATTAAAACAAAATCCATGGCAGAGAGAAATAATATTCTCAACTTAATAACCAATGGGTTGAAAAAGTGAGAATGAGAGAAAAAGTATATGCATATTCAGACCCTAGAGGAGTCGCTATTCTTGTTTAAAAATTATTTTTTACTTGTTGGAAATTCTGGATCACCTTCAAATCTTCAGTCTGAAGCACTCCCTTGAGACACTGTACGACTTAAATATATCTTAAATAACAGCTTTATGAACAACCAAGTCAAATTTTTCTTTCAAACATTATAAGGTATGTGAGTCATTTGTTATTCAAAATTTGAATAAGATTATTGCAACAAAAAAAAAAAAAAGAGGAAACACTTCAGATACATGTTGTACATGACTTTATAAGTAATAATATCTTTATTGCTTAACAAAGTTTTATTTAATATTTCTACTGGCTCTGCATTGCTTAAATTTCAAAAATGACTTAATAGTCATTAAACAGTATTTTATAATTGTTTAGGTGAAATCATCCACCTATATGGGGCTGCTTGCTTTAAATCCCTCCTTTCATTTCATCTTGTATTACCTTATGGCTAAAGTTAATAAAAGAAAAGTTCACCTTCAAACTTTTTTATCTTTCATTCTAATGTTTACCTTTAAGAAATTGATAAATTTTAAAAATACAAACCAAGAACCATTTCATCAAATCCTCCTAAGAGGCACCTTACAAAAGAAATAGATACAGAAAAGGTGAAAGGAATTGCCCACACTTGCTCATCCTCTTCCACTAAGGTTCTGGGGTGTCCCTCTTGGTCTGAGTCCCACATTTGTATCTTCATCATCACTACATAGGAAGGGCTGGCATCAACAATGACAGAACTTGGCTTCTGTTCTCCCAGGAAGTACCTATGAGTGTATGCAGAGAAGCTATCTGTATTATACACGATGAGGTTCCATAGGGAAAATATTTCAAAGCATGAGTGCCACAGTCTTTTTCCCCCTTAGAATTCAAGGAAAGGCCCTGCTGATTTGCTAGGAATTAATACCAAAGGACAGCTCCTTGAATGCAGCATTGGATATAAGAGCTCTCTCACTAAGCCGATGTGAGAGGTTAAGTCCTTCACAATTAAGGCAATTGAGTAAGGCTGAGCTCTTTGTTGAATCTGAGCTCTGACTGACCTCCATATGCTCACACCTTCTTCTTCACAAATACATTCATAATTTTTCAAGTTCTAACAAACAGATGGAGGGACAAAGTGTCCCCCTATTCTTGGTGTTATAAGCCTTACCAGTAACAAATGACGATCAGAGTTTGAGGATAACGCTATTGCTAGCACCAGCACTAGCACCAGCACCAGCACCTGGCTCTTTTTGACTTTACAAAACCCAAATCTCTTAGCTGTGGACCCTAATTTTACCTTTATTCTCTAATCTCTCGGAACTTTGGTTATAATGTTTTGGACATTGACTTTTTCTTTCAACTTTGATTTGAATCAGTACCCCTTTACCCCTTTTCACTAAACCCTCTCATCTTGTTGGGAGACAATCTCTGTGGGTGGCTCATGAATCTGGCCATCTAGTGACACCATTTATTTGTGATTATCTTTTCACAGACATTTATGTAGTAAGTAGGCTTGGAGATATAATGTCTACTTCCATCACCCTGGATGATTTCTTCCTTGTCCAAGGTAGTAAAGACGTGGCTGTCTCCAAAGTGAAGTCTAGTAGCAGCCCCATATAGATAGAAACTTTCCTGGGTTCCTGTTTCCTTAACTGTAATGGCAGCTACTGTCTGTGCAGCATCCTGTGCCTGCTGCCTACACCCAAGAAGACCCTGGGCTGTGAGAAAAACCAATGCAAACATGAAGCTCCTGCTGCCTGTGTGCTGCTAGTAGTAAAGTACTGTCCTCTTGTCTGGAAGGCTGTGTCTTCTGATGGCATCTGCGAGGCTGTGGCAGGCTAACCTGTGAGCTTGCAAATAGGGTAGAATCCCAGACCCCTCTTAGTAAGCCTTGGTTCATATTCTTGGTCTAGCTAGCATTTTCTATTTGGGGTTTTCCTAGTATTTATTTCCTTTTGCCAATAACACCCTGACTCTCTCTTGAGAATTATGTATTCTCATGTCATGCTACTCCCAGGAATTTAATTAGGTGTTCTGTCTTCTCCTTCCGAAGGGATGAAGTCATGGTCCAGGCTAATCTAACTGGAACGTAAACAGAATGACAAAGACAATGGAAACAATCTGGATTCATTCATCCCACCAGAGACTCCCTAAACAAATATTTTCTGCTATTTCTGTACATCCTTTGGCTAGAATCTATAGATTGAACTTTGCCTGTGTACAGGGCAGGTTCTTCACATTTTCCATGAATTGTGTGAGCTTCTAATCTTCCCTAAATACATTTTGGCTTAAGTTGGTATTTGTTTTCCTAAGCCAAAGAATTCTACCATAATCAGCTAGCATCCTGGGAAGTCTGTGTCTAACTCTCCACAAGATCAAGAATATGGTTTGTGTGTGTGTTGTGGCCTGTTCTTTTTCATACAGTATTGTTATCCCCCTCCACAATTTGAAGATTTGAAATAAGATATGACCGAGCGCATAGATAAAAACAATAAAGAGCCCTACATTTCTAGATTCTAGTTAGAAATGAAGACTTTGTTTATTAATTTGACCAACACCGAACACGTTCTCTGTGAAAAGAACTTCTAGAAATATGGCTGTAAACAAAAAAGAAAATGTCTCTGCTCTCATAACACATTCTAATGTATTCTAATTCTATTCTCTATCATATTTTGACTCTCTCTTTTAAAAAGACTGTTAGAATGTAAACTCTTCTGGGCAGAAATTGTGTTTTTCTTGTTTTTTACTTTTTAACATGGCAATTGGTAGATATTAGGTATTCGATAAATATTTATTGGCTAAATAAATGAATCATTTCCAATGGAAAGTTGCTGACACTGATAAATATATTGTTGATCACAAACAGACCTGTTGACAACAGAGATAAAAGCACTGAAACCCCAGAGGATAAAAGAATAAATAGAGTTCCTCTTGTGTTTCAAGGAGGTCAGATTAATAGGTTTCACAATTAGTATTCATTTGACAAATAAAATCTCAATGTCCAACATACCCTAAAACTCATTCTCTATTCATTAAGAATTTAACTAGGAAGTGAATATAATTTTAATTAAATAGAAAAGTAATAAATGTGAGAAATGCAATAAAAACCAAATTTAAAACATATAAATAGATCTTCTTTTAGAGTTAATGAAGAGGACTTATCTACACAAATCAAATAAGATATAATCTAGAACCTTAAAATAACATAAAATCATAGTCTTCATTGATTGGTTTTGGCTCTTTGTAATTTTTTTTATTTTCCATTCCAGTGCAACTTTTCTTGTGTTTTACCAATTTTATTTTACTCTTAATGAGATATTTTTCTCACTGATTCAACTATTTCCATTTCAGCTTCTATTAAACCTTATATCAAAGGAATTATTGCCAAATCTCAAATTAAATGCCTGTTGTTATTGTTGTACCAGGAGAACTTACGTTCTTAGGGTGGACACTCAGAGAAAAGGAATGGGGTTGAGAGCACTTACTCTCTGTGCGTACCTGAAAACTGCTCTTTCTCCATGCTTGCGGGACAAATAAAAGATAAATGGAAAGGTCATTTTATTATTTTATTTTTACTTCAGTGACAGCTACTAAAACCTTCTTGAAAGAATCAACTGAATTCAACTTAATTGCCTCCAGTACAAAAAGGTCAGGGCACAGCCTCACCTAAAAGCAATCAGGCAGGCAACCACAAATGTTCAAATGAATAAGTGATGAATAATTGGTCTGTTTTCCTGTTACATTTAATGCAAACTGAGTAGAACAGATGGGAAAGCAGGGATAAGAAAATATATACTATTTTGTACTAAGAGCTTGGTCCCTGTTTGAGAATGATTAAGCTAAGAATATGTTTTAACCAAGTGGCCTAAAATAGCAGGATTTAAATGTTTCTCACTACCACGCAGCTGTATCTGAATGAAAAGAAAGTGTGATTCAAAGAATAGTAATTGAACACATACTCTTCCCAAGACAATCCAAAAGCTACCAAGATAAGTAAGACTCAGCTTCTATCTAAATGAAGATTAGACTGGGAGAAAAAGAGACAATCTGTTTAGTATAAAATGGAAAGAGGAACCATAAAAGACAAAAATATACATATATTATAACAGTCATTGAAAAGAAATGATTTCTGGCTGGGAGATGGGCAGAAAGGCCAATGTGGGCAGAGAAATACAGCTGAGCAAGTGGGTGGAGTATTCTAGCAATAGTGACTATTCCTCGGGTGGAAGGCAGCAGGGGATATGGTGCATGTTGGGTGAGGTGGGGTGGCAGAGAAGACGCAGGAAGAAGGCACTAGGGAGAAGGGTGAAAGTCTGTAACAAGGCTGCATGCCTGGGATTGTTGTGGCATTCTCCTAGGAAGGAGAGCTCACCACGGTCTGCAGGTGGAAGCCACCCTCACAGAGGGGCGTTCCGAGAAGCTAACTGGCAGCTGGTGAAGACTGCACAGGGGACCGACTGGAAACCGCTGAAGAGCTCGGCTCTGAACCAGTTCGTCTGCCGTCGGTTTGCAGAATCGGAGAAGGCTGAGCACCAAGGAGTGGAGTCCTGGGTAAGAGAGTGAGACCAGGGGAGGCCCTGAATGAGGACGGGGAAACAGGCAGGGAGTAAAGACACAGAATCTAAGAAACGTGGGAGAGCCCACAGGTAAAAACTACTGCCATCACGGCTCAGCGGCGGGGATGCCTTCTGAGGAATTTGTCCTTGGGTGATTTTGTCTTTGTGGGACTATCACAGAGTGTCCTTATACAAGCCTAGAAGGTCTAGCCTACCGCACACCCAGGATGTATGGTGTACCCTACTGCTCTCAGGCTACAAACCTGTACAGCATGTTACCGTACTGAATCCCGTAGGCAACTGTTAACACGATGGTATTTGTGTACATAAGCTTCTCTGAACATGGAAAGGGTTCAGTAAAAAATAGTCCAAAGGACACCTCTGTAGGGCATTCCCACCAAAAGACTTTGCAGGACTTGAAATTGCATGGGTGAGTGAGTGGTCAATGATGAGTGCATGTGAAGGCCCAGCACAGGACCATATGCTGTTGGAGACTTTTATTGTTTGAGACACAGCCTCACTCTGTTGCCCAGGCTACAGTGCTGTGGCATCAGCCTAGCCCACAGCAACTTCAGATTCCTGGGTTCAAGCCATCCTCTGGCCTCAGCCTTCCAACGAGTAGGTGGGACTACAGGTGCCCGCCACAATGCCTGGTCTCAAACTCCTGAGCTCAGGCTATCCTCCCTCCTCAGCCTCCCAGAGGGAGCTATGATTACAGGTGTGAGCCATCATGCCTGGCCCACTATTATAGACTTTATAAACACTGCACATTCAGACTACACTAGATTTAAAAAATATATATTTTCTTTCTTTAATAATAAATTAACCTTGGCTTACTGTAATTAACGTTTTGACTCTTTTATAATAATTCTGAGCTTAAAACACAAACACATTGGACAGCTGTACAGAAATATTTTTATTCTGTAAGCTTTTCATTATTGTTATTTTGCTTTTTAAACTTTTTGTTAAAAAGTATGACACAAACATACACATTAGCCTAGACCTACACAGGGTCAAGTTCATCCATATCACTGTCTTCCACCTCCAGGTCTTGTCCCACTGGAGGTCTTCAGGGGCAGTTACACGCATGGAGATTTTAAAAAGAATGCAGAGCAGGGCACTTTGTTGTCAAGAGATTTTAAAAAAAACAAAAAACTAATGAAACAAACAAACAAACAAAAAACTTATTAGTTTATATGGGTTAAATACTATGTTTCCTAAAGGACCTCTCAGAGACTTTAATATGACAATGCCATTCTCCAAGAGAGAAGAAAAGTTTGCAGCCATTATTAAGCCTCGTGCAACATAAATGTTTATTTTACCCTATAACACAATTTGGGAACAAAGCTCGTTCATTAAATAATGTTATTTTGGAGTTTTAAGCCTAAGTGCCTGGGAGAGTAAATTGTAGAAGCCCTTTTATTGATTCAACTAGGATGGATATTTGGTTTTCTAAACACAATGTTGGGTAATTATTTAAAATTTTGTCACAAAACAAAAATGTGCATCCCTTCACTAATTTCCTGAGGAAGGACAGAAGCCTTTCCTAAGAGGAAGGGTCCCCAGTGGGTGTTTCCTGTCCTCTTTAATACATAAGTCTTGCCTACACAGCACGAGCTGATCAACTCGGTTTCTTTAAAGTAGAAGGAGAAATTACTTATTGTCAGAGGAGTCAAGAAGACATTTATTTGGTGGTGGAGTGGAGAAGTTGGTGGTTTTAAGTTTGGATATACAGAAGTTACAGTGTTTTTAGAAGGTGCATGAAGAGATTTTTAGCTGGTATTTGTAAATGCATAAATTGCATTTCCCAAGGACAAATAATGAGAATTACAGTATTGTATTTAGATTTATATGTGTGTGTGTGTGTGTGTGTGTGTGTGTGTGTGCATATAGGACTGTTTGTTTTTCTTTATTTCCCTACTGAATCATGTTAATGAAGTTATTACATTGCCATCAAATCTCATAAAGTCACTTCTTTCATTTAATGTAATCTATACCTTCACAATAAACATTATTTTCTTCAGATGAAAGAAGGTTCACGTTTAGATATAAAAAATACACATAGACACATTACCTCTTCTCTCCACTAGCAATCGCAGAGAAGCACCCAGGGGCCACATGTATTTCTTGTTAAAAACTACAATTATGAAGAGTTAGATGTGTACCTAATATTAACAAATTGTCTTAACACAATAATTTAGTAAATGAGGTGAGGGATATATTAACTAGTTTGATGTAAGCATTCCAAATTGTATATGAAATCAGCACATTGTACCCCATAAATGCATTAATGTATAAATGATCTATGTGTTTATGACTTAATAAAACAATTGAAAGGAAAAAAAGAAAAAATAAGAAAAAAAAAGAGAAAAAAAGTTTCAACTATTATCACTGCACTTGCCTTGAACTATTTCTAAAAACATTAAGGCCCTGATCCTTATGAAGGGAGAGGAGATGGTAAGGAGCCATGTCCCTCATATCCATGCTTATGACCTGGTTTGGAAATAAATCTAAGTGGAAGCTGAGGTGATTCTCTGTTATCAGGCCTTTAACCGTGATGAGACTTTGTGACCTAATCTCGTTCGATAGTTTAGGATTTGGAATATTTTATCTATTTGCACATTTCATTGAAGTATTTTAAGTTCACAAATTCTCCTAAAAGTTTTTTTCTTCATTTTGTTGTTTTGAATATGATACATTATTAAAGAGTAGATTCAAATATGAATATTTTTATGGAGATTCCAGTTAAGTTCACAATTTTGAGTATATAAGATCGCTGAACGGAATCATTAGGAAATTTTAAATGAGTTGCAGCTAGCAAGCTATTAATGAATTATTTATTAAGAAATTTAAATGTAATACACAGAGAAACCTTAAAATACATTATTCCATTTGCTAAAATGGTGTATTTACCAAGCATAAAGTATTTTTGTAGTTGGTTGAATAAGATCTAGGGAATCTTTTGACCTAGTATTTGGGAATTCCGTGATTTGTAAGGATAGAGACATTTTCCTTTTATAGTGAGACAGGATAGCACAGGTCCTAGAGCCAGACCACTCCATTTAGCCTCAGCCTTTGGAATCATCTACTGTGTTCTTGAGCAAATTGCCTAAACCTCAGTACTGAACTGGGATGTCTCATCTATAAAATGAGGATAATATTGCCTACCCTACGTGGTTTTCCGAGGCTTAAAGGAGAAGATAATTTAAACATGCAGGCTAACTTACAAGTGGGGATTTCATGATTTTAATACGTAAGATCATACAAAATTCCTCTGAAAGTTCAAACTAAAGATGCAGGCAATTAAATCCCTTTTGCTCATTCAAAGTGGTTTATAAACAAGAGAAACTGGAGCTGGGAAAGCAGGAATTCAGAGTATAATCCCCAGTGGGGCAGAGGAGCCAGCTCCACTCTGGAGGCTAGGCAGTCGGTTAACAAGGCCAAGTACAGACAGATAACCCTGTGAATCAGTGATTACATGTAGCTATCAAGGAAGACTAGAGATATAGATAAGTAAGGCATTCAAAATCAGAGGAAAATTGGATGATTTTGGTTTAAAAAAAAATCATAAGATTCATGGGAACTAACAAAGAGTAGGATCAGAGTAAGTAGGAGAACAAGTGACAGAAAAAAAAATTTTAAAGGTAAATTGCTGTTGTTCAAAATGCAACATGAATCTACTTTCTCAGGGAGACTTCTAATCACCAATCTAAAGCAACGGATACCGCGAAGGATCTGATTATCAAGTTAGACAAATTAGAGATATTACCCAGTATCTAAGTTAAGAAACAAAATTCCAAAGATAAAAATAATCAAGAGGGACAAGGAAGCAGCAAGCTGGAGAGGCAGCAAGCAGGAGGAGTCTTAAAACAGGTCCCCAGATCTCTCCTTTCTCCACTGGACACACTCTGGCCCAGGACAAAGCTGAGTCTTCTAAGCAAGGTACATGATCATCTCAGGTGTGAGAGAGCCCTGTTTTATACTGATGTAGTTATATACTTACAAACATGACTTTTTTTTTGGAAACTACGCACCTTAAATCTATAAATACAGATTTTCTTACCATGGAGAATCCTAGCCCAGGGATATCTCGCTAAAAGCATTCTATAGAAGATTCTCTAGCCAGCAAATACTATGCATTAGTTTATTTACCTAAAGGTTTATGATTAGCATATTTGCCAGACTGGACTGATCACCTGGGCCTTCTTTCTTTCCTGGGATGGGTTTTAGATCTGCTACTTAACTCCTTTCTTTCCAGGTAGCCACCATGTTTTAGTTTTCTATTCAGCCCATTCTGTTAGTATATTTGCTTATTTTCTATTTACATTCCCAGTTCAAATCATCACTAAAATGTGAGCTTCATGGAAGTGGAAACTGAACTGCTGTTTTCTCAGCCCATAGCTAAAAAAGGTGGGGGGAGGGGGGGAGGATAGAGGTGGGCTTCATAATTACACGTCATCTTCATCTTCACCAAACAGTGACTAACTAGTCTCTTAAGGGTGAATTGGACTTTGACATATTAGGAAGGTGAAAATAGGATTCTAGGTCACAGTAAACAGTACATACCAAAAATTTGAAAGGATACAAATATTTGAGTGGACTCCATTTCCTGGGACAGCTGAATCTGACTTTCTTTTGATTATGGTCCTTGAGTTTTGAAGACTGGTAACTGTATGCATTAGCTTTGTTCATCTGTACCACAATGACTATATCTCAAAATGTTGACGTTAAACTGAATTTTTGATTATACAATCTTAAGTCAGTTTAAGAAATTTAATACATCTTAGTTATTAAGAGTTTAAAAAGTTTAATGAAGCTATACATTACATACTTTATTTCACATATTATTTAACAAGGGAAAGACTAAATTTCAATTAATATATGGAGTTGAATGCATATTGCCTCCAAAATGCAAATCAGAGTTAGTCTAAGTTTGAAATAAAAATATATCCCATCTAAATTGCCTCTAAATTTAAAAATATGATGCAATCTCAAGAGGAAATAAAGGATAGCATTTACAAGTGCGGTTTCTGGTACTCACTTCAGCAGTACATATACTTAAAGAGAATGCAGGTTCTGGAATCAAAGTGATTCAATTCAATCTTCACTTCACTACTTGCTTTTTAAAATTGGGCTAGTTGTCTCAGAAATCTATACTTATTCAACAATAATACATGGTTAATAACTGTTGGCAAACTAGATAAAGAAACACCCTTTACATGATTATGTCATTATGGTTAATAATGAAAGACTGAATACTTTCTGCACCCCTTTACCTTGAGTCTATGACTGTGCTTGCAAGTTTGATGGTTTTTTTTTTTTGTGAGACAGTATATGTTTGGGTTGTGTTTTTCATCTAATCTATATCTTCACAAGGAACAGTAAGACCATTTGTGTTCAATATTAATATTGAAATGTAAGATACTTTTCTGTTCAACATGTTAAGTGGTAACTTGTTTTATTTTCTCCTCATGCTACTGTTTTATATTGGTGCATGTTACCCAGATCACATTTACCTATGAAAATAAAATTGCACTAATGACTTTTATTGTAAAATCTCCAGATAGGATATAAGCACTACACCAGTTCCATGAGGTACACTGTTAAATCAAAAATGCATAGGCACTGCGTAAATTGTGGTATAGATTTATAGTGGGAACTGATTAGTATTCAAGATTAAAAAGCTGTCTTAATCATACATGCTACAACATGCTATATGGCTGAATCTCAAAGGCATGATGCTAAGTAAAATAAACTAAGCACAATAGCCTATTTATTATATAACTTCACTTATAAGAAATTTCTAGAAAGAAAAACTGTTAAAAAATGAAACCAGTGGTTGCCAGGGGCTAGGAGTGAGGGAGTGCTTTGATTTCAAAGGAGCACAAAGAAACTTTCTGAGTGAGAGAAATAATCTGTGTTTCAAATGTGGTGGTGATTACATTGCACAAATTTGTCAAAACTAATGAAACTAACCTAAAAATGGTGAATTTTATGTATGCAAGTCATATTTCACTGAAAAATATAAATTTTATAAGACTTCTGGATACATGATTAGCAGATTGAAATAAACCATAATTCTATATGCCAGCATCAAACAGAAAATTAAATAAAAAATACTATGCACAACAGCACTAATAAGCAACAAATCACCTAAAATACAACTCATACATGGACATACTTCTGCAAAGAAAACTAAGAAATATTACTCAAAGTGAATCTAAACAAAGGATATAACAGTTTCCTTGATTGGAAAGGAAAAGGTGTAAACAAATAAATTTATCCCATTCCAAAATGATGTGTAGATTCAGTGTAATCCTGATCAAAATTTTAGCCAATTTTTTTTTTTTTTTTTTTTTTTTTTTTGAGACAGAGTCTCAAGCTGTCACCCTGGGTAGAGTGCTGGGGCATCACAGCTCACAGCAACCTCCAACTCCTGGGCTCAAGTGATTCTCCTGCCTCTGCCTCCCAAGTAGCTGGGATTACAGGCACCTGACACAATGCCTGACTTTTTTTGTTGTTGTTGTTTCAGCCATCATTGTTGTTTGGCAGGGCCCTGGCTGGATTTGAACCCAACACCTCAGGTGTATGTGGCTGGCGCCTTAGCTGCCTGAGCCACAGGCACTGAGCCAGACAATTTTTTTTATGTAATTGTGTAATTTTTTGTGTAATTGTGATGCCTATTATACATAAAGTCCTACACATTTGAAGAATGCCAAGAAAAGCCAAGTCAACCTTGAAGAAAAACGTGGGAGGATTCACAGTACTAGATATTAAACTTATTATAAAGCTACAATATAAACTAATATAAAGCTACAATAATTAAATGAATATATTGGCTCAAAGATGGCCAAAAAACCCCCAATCTATTTTAAAATAGTTAATTTATGATAAAGGTGCTACTAAAATGCAGTGAGAAATAGATAACTTTTCAATGAATAATGCTGGATTAATTTGATAATTAATCAAGGTAAAACATTAAAGCTATGATAAGAAGACAGAGTATCATGACCTTGGGATAGGCAATGACTTATAAAATGGGACATAAAAAGCATAACTACTAAAATGATTAAATTTTATTAAATTAGAATCTTTATCAAAATGTCATTATGAAAATGAAAAGGCAAAACACATATTCTGAGAAAATATTTGCATTCTATGTGCTATAAAAACAACATAAATCCAAAGTAGGAAAGGATTTCTATGAACCAAGAAACCCAAGGGGGAAAAGAAACACATTTCTCCACAAGACAAATAGGATATCCAAATAGACATATATAAAAGTGACTAATTTATTAGTCATCTGAGAAACGGAAATTCAAAAATCAATGTAACACTGATACACAATGGAACAGAATCAGAAAAGAAAAAGAAAAGAAGAAAAAATTAAACACCAAATGTTGGCAAAGGCATACAGCAATAGAGACTCTTATATACAGCTGGTGGGAGTAGAAATTGGTAAAACCATTTGGAAAAACTGGCCCTATCTATTAAAGCTAAGCATACACATACCCTAGGATGCAGTAATTACACTGATAATATTAAAGAGAAATGTATACTCATAGACACCAAATATATGTACAAAACTGTCATTGTCTGCATTATTCTGAAGAGCCAAAAACTGCCAAGAACTCATTATCTCTGATTTTAAAAAGTATGGTATATTTATACAACAGCTACACAATTTAAAAAGGGATAAACAAAAAATAGCAATTAAAAAGGGCAAACCACTGTTGCACAATGTGGTTGAATTTCACAAACATAATGTTAAGGAAAAGAAAGCAGCACAAAAGGACATGTTGTTTGATTTCATATAGATAAAGTTTAAAAAAAACAACAGTCAATACTAATGAAAGTGAGAGGAGTGGTTTTCTTTGTGGAGGTAACATCTGGAAGTGGCAAGGGAGGTTTCTGAGATTATGGTTATGGCCTTTATCTTGATCCAGGTGATAGATACACAGGTATGTTCAGTTTGTGGAAATTTATAGCACGGCAATTTAGGGTATGTGTATTTTCCTGTATTATATGCCAAGAGTTCAATGTAACTTTATAAACAATGGGAGTAACAGACACACCCATTAAAAATATAGCATCAGTTCTATCAGTATATATATGATTATCATTGTTCACACATATGGTGTGAAGAATAAGTAGTTGCTTTAATTACTCAGGGATCTTCTGCATGTTACAAATATATTCTTCTAAGAATATTGTTCTCAGAACTCAGCTAAATTTTGCCAGTGTGGTAACAATAGTACGAGTTTAAGAGCGGAAATCTTTAAGAGCATGCAATAAATTTCAAATGGCTTGGGTTTAATTTGACAATAATAGCAAGACTGGCGAGCAGAAGTCATGTCTTGAAAATGAGAGTAACACATGTATTTGCCTGATAAATGAAAATTTCCCAGAAATCCAGCAATATAATCCTTCAGTGTGTCTCTCGCCTCTATTAGAGTTGGCCCTCTGTATCTGCAGCTTCCACATTGCACAGATTCTACCAACAACAGATCAAAGGTATCCTATTCAAGGAAGGTAGACCTCTCCACCAGGGATAACTAGGGGACTTGAGCACCCATGGATTTGGGGGTCAACAGGAGTCCTCCAACCAACTCTCCAAAGATACAGAGGAATGGACTGTGGTTGGAATCCTTTGAACTGCTAGGACAAAGTTTGAAAACATCAGTCATTGCAAGTTGTTACAGCGTTACTTCTTTGGACCACCGGCTAGAACACTCCATGTTTATTTAGCCAGTCTGTTTTAAAAATCTTGTACATGCACATTTATGGTTAAAGATTTTGTCAAATTATTTTTTAGAATAAGGCTTTTATTAATCTCACACATTTATAAAGAATGTAATTAAAATAATTACTGCAGAACACTGTAATCATCATTGCAGAGGACACCGTATTGGCCTTCTGTATTTAATAGAAAATTCTCTTGGAGTAATAGGATAATCGTCCCTCAGTATCTATGGAGGGACTGTTTCCAGAGTCCCTCTCAGATACCAAAATCTCCAAACACTCAAGTCCTTTACGTAAAATGGCATAGTATTTGATGTAACCTATATATCTCTTTCCATATACTTTAAATCATCTCTAGATGACTTGTAATACTTAACACAATGCCTTCCCATTATTTTACTCATGTGGATTCAAAATAGTACTTGACACACAACAAATTCAAGTTTTGCTTTTTGGAACTTGGTGGATTTTTCTTTTTTTCCTTTTCCATACACATTTGGTTGAAACGCAGGGATGCTGAACCCACAGATATGAAGGGCCAACTGTGTGTGTGTGTTGTATACACTGGTATACGTGCTGTGTTCTGGTGGGGAAAGAAAAGGTCATGAAAAAGGGACTCACATTTACAGAAAGAGCACACAAACTTTATTTAGAAATGAATGACCATGTTTGCAATAAAACCCCAAATCATCCATCATAAGATGCTCATAATAGTCTGCTGATCAAGGGACATAAATGCAATTTATTTGGATTACTGCAATGCTTGGAGGTGTGACATGGTGTAATTTATAGACTTTATAGAAAGTTTAAGAAAACATAAAGTTTAAATCATTCTGTTTTTTCTACCTTCCTTTGGGCAGTGTTATATGTCATTTTTTCCTTTGTAAAATGTTTCCAAATTCATTTGCTCAATAATTGTTTACAATAACTTAAAACAACTAGTAGTTGTTTTTATTATAAGCATATCTTGCATGTTCTGCTGATTCAAGGATAAAATTAAAACAAGATCCTCTGTAAAGCAAATATATTTATTATGCACTTTCATATACATAGGGATTTTTGTGTAATATAATACAAGGAATAAAACTTTTACAATGTGAAATTCAATGTACATTTTAGGCTATTTATATACCCCAAACCAAGGGAACAATAAAAAGAAAGCATTTGTCTGCAACTACATTTGCTGAGAAATATAAATGGAGGACAGTAAGCAAAACAAATATTTGCACAGCCAAAACAATACTGAGAAAAGTATTTACTCCTGTTTTTTTTAGCAGTGAACTATTTTTGGTGAGGACTCTGGTGGGGGTGGGAGTGGCAGTGGGGTGAGAATGAAAGACAAAAGAGTCTGGCTGTACTTTGCAGTGCACACTGATTTCTGGTCAATTTTTCTTATACAATCTCTCCTAGAAACATTCGGGCTTCTATTTCTCATTACTCTATTTTTATTACTTAGTATCAACTCATTACTTTTAGGGAATGGGCACAGGTGGAATGTTAAAAAAATGTTATATGCACAGGGCCTTATAGTTGTGTACTGGCAACAGTTTACAAAATTTAAACATTTTAATTTCAAAAATAGTTATTAAGGAGTTTCATACTTGGGGACTATTTTTATTTTTTAGCAGAGCAGGTCATTTTTCAGTCATGGTATTAAATTCCTCACAGAAACAAATAAGCAAAACAGGGCATTTCCAGCACCCCTTTTCATCTTTATCCTAATTCAAAGTCATTTATGTTCTATTCCAAAACATAATTTATATAAAAACATCCAGAGAATACTTACTTTTGAAAATCTTTTCTAAGAAGTTCTCTTCCTACCAACTGTTTCAAGTGTTTATATTATGAATATGACATTTAGACATTTCAAAAACACCAATCCCTTATGTAATGAATCTTATCTTTGCCCTTTGGCCACAAGGTGCAATTATGTAAAAATAATAAAATTAAATAAATACAATTTCAATAATTCAAGGTTAATAGAAAAACTGGCAGCTTTCAGGGTTCTCTTTCTAAAGAAAAATACACATAAGAAATTAGAGCTTCATTCTCTACAGTAATGAAAATGTACTATCTTTGAGACGTGAGTAAAGTTGGTTCTAATAGTATGTGTTCTTATTTATTAATAGAATCATTAACACTTTTAAGGCTACTTTGCAAGAGTCCTATTAAGTGTATTTAATAAATGTCCCATAGGGACAAGAATTCAATACTTGAAACATTCACATTCGAGTTACTAATATTGCCATGTCATCTTAACATTGATTGAACTTATGACTTATCTTTTCGTCCACATTATGATTTATAGATGACAGACAAAATGAATGTTGCTGACTCTGAAAAAAAAAAAAAGAGAAAGCCTTACAACAAAATTCAAGTGAAGCATTTATAATAACCGATTACACATGTCTATTTCCATGAACAATACACTACATGTGCCCTTTACATGTGAAGATAACATTACTGACTTTTATTACTAAGACATACTCCTAATTTTTTTTTCTGGAAGTAGCAATGGTTTTGTGCTGAATCTCCAAATTCTCTTTCTTCATTCCTCCTTATCAACAGCATATGAACAGAATTTCTAGGTTCTGAAAGATTAACAGGGCCCATTATAAGATCAAATCCATAGCCTTGGCTTCTAAACCATTATGCCAACTTCCCAGGTATACACATGACCCATCTAAGCTGGGTCCACTGGTTCAGAGTATATCCAGGAGGTCAAGGCTGTGAGCCACATGCTCACTTGAACCTATTTTACTTTCCTGGGTCCTGGACTTCTCCCTTAACCCTGGCATCTAGCCCTCCTGTATGCAACTGTCCAAAGAAGAAAACAGGAAAGAGTATGTGGATAGAAAAGTGCAAATCCATCACTATTACTAATCAAATGATGAGTATGTATGCACTACGACTGATGAATTAGTGGTGTCATCTGTGAGGGACAGCACATATTACATTCATCAAGAATATTCATTCAACTAAACCATTAAAATTAATCCAATTGGCTTTGAGTGGGGCTACATTGGTCATGCAGTGATTTACAAAATAGAAACAGCTGAGAGAGAAGCCAGCATTAACATTTACAGTGGTATATTACTAATATATTTTATTTGGCTGGAAGGAAGAGATAAGGGTATTTGATGAATTATTCATGGATCAAACACCTCCCCTCAGGTACACAGGTCCGTTTCCCTCTGCACACACACGCAACCGAGGCGCGGTTCTGTCCCTGAGAAGCGTCATGTCTCAGGAGCAATACGTTTGTTTTCGCGAAGGTGGAATGACAGTGAGTGGAAGGTGAAATTGCATCTCAGTGGATGAAATAGAACTTTGTTTTGTCTACAGTCTGGTTGTTTGTTTTTATACTTTTAGCCAGAGATGAGGAAGATTATACTGAGAAAAGCCAGATTTAAACTACTTAGCACAGCTCCCTAAACTATTAGAATATATTTTTTTTTAATTTGCTAAGAAACCATGTTTTTACTTCAATGTGACATTTATATGGAAATTCATTTTTATCTAACACCGGAAGTGTAGTGAACATAAAAGAGTTACAAGATTCATTTTATTGAGCAACATTTTTAAAGTTACAAAAAACAGGCCACATACTACAATGCAAATGTGACTGAAATGGTATACTTAAGTTTTTTTCGTCTCAAAAAGAAAAAATAAATACAAGAAATACAAGAAACACTGCCTTTTCATATATATTTGATCATGGCACATGCACATTTATCAAATCTTAACTTAAACTAGTTTAATCAAAATTTTTAGCCTTTATCAGGGAACTGCAGTATATATCTGCATTTTTTAAAAAGTGCTTATTCGTGTGTAGTGAATACAAAGCACATGAAATGAAAATTTTAAGCACAGAGGGTTACATGGAGAAGGCAGCCTTACTATTTAGGCACATTACAGTAATTAAGGTAACTGAACTTCGGATATCACATTCTTCTTCTTTTTTTTTTTTTCAGCAAATCAACAGGCATTTAATGTTTTCATCCAGTAGCTGAAGAACCACTCCAATCACAATGTCTTCTGTTTTACAGACTAGGAAACTAGTGAACTAGTGCAAAAGTAAAAAAAAAAAAAAAAGATTAATTAATTTCCACATTAAACTTATAATGTAATACATAACTATATTTTTATATATTAAGTAATATATAACCACACATAATATGTATTTCTGTATATCCTTTTATGAACGTTTATCTTGTAAAACACAAAGTAGATCTGTCTATTAGACATCCATTATTTAACTTATAAGCTACTTTTAAAAATGCCACAAAATGGTTACTTTAATTCATGTGTTTTATTGTATTAATATATATTTACGTTTTGCCTTTACAAAAGAAGCCATGAGTTGAAGGGCTATACCATCAGAACTAAATATTTTTATTCAAATAAGGCAGAGAATGTATCAACTACTTATACAAATATTTGTGAATGACATTTGGTTACTCATAGATTCACACTGAAGAGTGTTTACTATTAGAAGATCTAGGGAATTTATTTATAATAATGCTTCACTTATCATCCCTAAAATGTACCTTTAAGGACAAAAGAAGTAAAAGAGAGAGATTTAAGTTTGCTTAAGGAAAGAGTACAATTTTGATAAAAGAAAAAAATGATTAAGCAAAGTGGGATAAATATAGTTGTAGTACAAGCTAGCAAAGATTCCTAATGACATCTTAAGATTTTCTCTAATATAGGAAATGTGCTTCTGGAAAAGTATGCAAAATATAAAAATTATCTACCTATCAATTTTCCCATTAATTCCCCTTATATTGTGAAGCACCTTTGTGGTAAGGAGAAGAAAAACTGTTTTTATTTAATAAAGGTAACTATTTTATTTCCATAACATAGGCCTTAAATACCCATCTTGCCAATACATCCATTTACTATCTTTCATATCTAGACCTGCTGTATGAAAACATTACTTGGAAGATGTAAGAGATCTGTAATAATAAAAATTACCTTCTACTGATTAAATCTTCTCTTTGTTCTGGGTGAAAGGAATACAATTAACATTTACTGTCTACTAAGTATAACATATACTATTTTATTCAAATCAAAGAGATGATTTATTACATGATCTATTACAGAAATAGCCCCTCCCTCTGTCACCATCTAAGTTCTTTTAGGAGGGGGAAATGAACAGCAAAGAATTCTTAATCTGGGATCCACAAATAGTATATTCATTCATTTATTCAACACATTTTTACTGAGAAACTCCCATAGGTCCAAGCATGATGCCAAGTACATGAAATACAACAGTGAATAAAATAGATAAAAATCTGCTACCAGCACAAAGCTTAGATTTTTGTTGGGGGGAGACAAATAGTAAACATAATAAATAAAAAAACCCAAAAGTATGTTAAATAATAAGTGCTTTGGATAACATAAAGCAAAAAAGGAGAAACAGGGGTGCCAGAGGTGAGAGAATTCACATGTAAAAGGGGGTTAAGGAAGGTCTGGCTGAGAAGACATTTGAGTGATTAGAATGTGAAAGAAGTGGCCATGTGAATATAGGAAAAAGAGCAGTCCAAATAGCTGGAACTATAATTTTTTTTTTTTTTAATTTTTATGTTGATGAAATATACCTTTTATAATGGTGTTTCCTTTTTATAGTTGAAGCTAGGGTCAGAGCCCTCAATCTGAAGCTTCAGGGCTTGTTTAAGGCTTAATTCTGTCTCTGAGGAAGGATATCCCTCTAATACCTCCGGATGCCCTCTAGCTTGTACTGTTCGTGGGACTGAAACCCTACCAAGAAAAACCTGGTTGCTCTGAAGATGATAATTTGGATTTGTCATGATTCCATTTCTCTTCTTCTGTTCCCCACTTTGTTGATGAATAACAAACTGCTGTTGAGATCGACCAATTTCCTGCTGAGTTGAAGGTATCATAATTTTGCACTGAGATTCTGCTGGCATTTGCTTAGGTGGTGCACTGGTCCCAGATTTGGCTACAGGGCCTCTTTTATCAAACTGAGTCATTTCATATTCTAAAACCTTTGGCTGTGAAGAATTGTTTTGTTTAGCTTTTTTTCCAGCTGATCCAGACTTGGTAGAATTTTCCGATTTACCCCCTTTATTTGCTTTAGTTGACTTCAAGCTGGGCTTTACCTGACTCCACTCAAACTCACTACTTGGTGAATTGTGACTCTGTCCTAAGGATTGTGTGGTGGAAGACGGGGACACGATTGACTGTCGACTCCTACTGCGGGGCAACGAATGCTGCTGGATTTGTTCTGTAAAGGACAAATTATGAAAGCTGTCAATTGGCACTGTTTGAGCTGTTGCCGTAGATGAAGTAGTTCTCAAAGATGAATTTTTTGAGCTTTTCAGGGAATTATTTGACAGTGATGACTTCTGCCGATCAACTGTAGAATCTGGCGACTCTGAAGGAGAACTAAATGCGTGAGCTGGCCCATTAGGTAAACCGCGTAATGAAGGCTGCATGTCCCCTCCACCAGTACTACCAGAGCTATTTGATTTAATTGTTAACGACTGCATTTTTGAAGACACTGACTGTAAAGGTTTTTGCTCCATTGTGTGAACAGGAGATGGGGAACAGCCATTCAAACTAGATGCACCATACTTTTCTAATAATTTAATTATCTGGGAATGTCCATTTTTGGCTGCAACACGCATAGCAGTGCGCCCAAATTGATCAGCATGGTTTGGGTCGGCACTGTGCTCTAATAAAACCTGCACAACATCAATGTGCCCCTCCTGGGCTGCAATGCAGAGCGCAGTAGCCCCTTGGTTACACGTGTGGTCGACCACAGCACCATGCTCAATCAGAAGCTGAACCACTTTTACGTGGCCCTGCCAGGCTGCAGACTGCAGAGCAGAGCGCTTTTCATTGTCTGCAGCGTTGATGTCAGCATGGTAGGAGATGAGAACCTGTACCATCTCCATATGGCCTTGCCAGCAGGAAACATGAAGGGCTGTCCTTCCTTCTGCGTCACTTGCTTCTACATTTGCACCATTTTCTAAAAAATATTCAGCCATTGTAAGTTGGTTTTCTAAAGCCAAGATATAAAGTGTGGGCCTACCATCAGCATCTTTGTAGTTAACGTCAGCTCCATGGCTAAAAAGCAATTCAACGATGTCCCTGTGTCCTTCCAAAGCAGCAACCCTCAGTGCATTTCTCCCATCATAACCTCTTTGATCAATGTTGGATTTATTTTCCAGTAATATTTGAACACAATCGTAGTGACCCTCTTGTGAAGCTAATATAAAAGGGATTCGCCCATCGTTGTCAATCTCATTTGTTCTAGCACCTTGTTCAATAA
This sequence comes from Loris lydekkerianus, assembly GCA_963574355.1. Taxonomy (NCBI): domain Eukaryota; kingdom Metazoa; phylum Chordata; class Mammalia; order Primates; family Lorisidae; genus Loris; species Loris lydekkerianus. The sequence goes on from CAUYPK010143255.1 coordinate 22,907, forward strand.
GTGCTTCACATATTAATCTGTGACCTTCAAAGGCTGCCATGTGCAAAGGTGTCCATCCAGCATCGTCTCTGTGATTTTCATCTAACCCTCTATCCAGCAGAGTCCGCACCACCTCGACGTTTCCTTGTGCTGAAGCGATGCTGAGGACTGTCCTGCCTTCACTATCAATACTATCTACAGCTGCACCCCAGAATAAAAGGGTATTTACAACGGAGGCATGACCCATGGAAGCTGCTGCCAGGAGGGGTGTACGGCCATTGTTATCCGTATGATCTACATCCGCTCCCCCCTCAAGAAGCAAGTCGACCACATCAACATGTCCTTCGTAGGCAGCTACCAGCAGTGGAGTCATGCCATCCTTATCACAATGATCGACTTCAGCACCTCGGTCAATGAGAAGGCTGACGACTGACGCGTGTCCTTTACTTGCAGGCACACAAAGTGCAGCTACAGAGAGAGCAGTCCGGCCATCGACATCCTCGTGATTTACTTCTGCTCCGTGGTCCAGCAGGTGTTCCACAATCTCTCTGTGGCCCATGTATGCTGCCGCTATCAAAGCAGTTCTACCTTCGTTATCAGCTTTGTTTACTTCAGCACCATGTTGCAGCAAATTCAGGACAATATCCTCGTGTCCGCCCCATGCTGCTGCTCTTAACGCTGTCCGGCTATCGGCATCTGCACAGTCTACTTTTACGCCAGCATAAAGGAGTGCAGAAACCACCTCGGTATGGCCACCCCAGGCAGCAGATCTTAATGCTGTCCAACCATCCTGATCAGTGTGATTGATGTTTGCTCCACACCCAATCAAACAATTAACCACCTTGGTATGTCCCTGCCTAGCAGCGAGGGTGAGTGGTGTGTGTCCATGAGCATCTTCTATCTCTAAGTCTGCCCCCCTCGAGACAAGTAAATTCACCACATCAAGACTCCCACTGTATGCGGCATTAGCCAGTAACGTTCTCCCGTTTGAGTCACACTGATTTACTGAAGCTCCATTATCTAATAATGTCCGAATGGAATCTTCTCTTTCTAAGGCTTGTCGGACTATACATGATGTGCGATCATCTTCACTGTTGACGTGAGCACCAGCCTTCACCAACAGCTGTAGCACTTCTTGTTCCTTGGGTATTAAAGTAGACAGGGAGTCTCTGACAGGTGTACCATTCCATATCATCCACAGAGCTAACTCAGCTGTCTCTAATTGTAAGTTTGAATTAATTAAGTGCAATGCAAATTCCTGTGCTTCCAATGGTGTTAAATTCTTGGCTTGACAGGTATAACTCATAGCCAACATTCTGTGTCCTTCTGCTGCATTACATAAATACTTCTGAGTGCAGTGTTTCACATCCAGAAGCCACTCTGCAAAACTATAGTGAAAGAGTATTTTTGTATTGCCTAGTCCATCAACAAGAAGTTTGGAAAGGACATCTAACTTCCGTTGAAAGTCTTCCAAGGTTAATGCCATGTTTTTGGTCCATACTGCATGATACAATTCCGTTATGGTCAAAGGTCGGCAGGCTGCAAGAATCACATTCAAAATAGGCTGAACTTTTGCAAACTGTTTTCTTACAAAAAGTCTTTGGCATAGCCAGAGATATAGACCATTTAGGGTTCCTGGGATGTCACGGATCTCTCTCAACATGATAAAGTTTTCTACAACTCCATCTAGAACTCGTTCTAGATAAAGAAAGCATCCACTGCTTTTAATATGCAGTTGATTCAACATCTCTGCAGTTTCTTTTGTGAGATGTTGTCGCAAAGCTTCTTCTTGATCTAAACGATGAAGGATGTACTGCTGAACATCTTTGACAATATATGCCTTCCGGAGGTCATCCAAACTTATTTTTCGAAAACCTAGAGAAGAAACAAAAAAGTCATTGTCACCAGTTGGAAACAGTGATAGAAGTTGCCCTATTTTCAAAGAAAATGTCTTTAATATGTAAGAAACTTATAAACAAATTAATAAATACTAATTAATAATAATTAATAATAACAAATTAATTTATTAATAAATTAATAAAAACAAATTAATAAATCAATACCTATTAGTATGTATTAGTATATAAATAATTTTCTTTTCTTTCTGTACAAGCACATTAATGGCAGAAAAATGATTTCCTTTTTCTATCTACAAATGACCTATTGCTTATTGTTTGACTGGCTCAGCATCTGTGCTCAACTCAATTGTAAGAGGTACTAACTAAGCATTAGGCATCTTACGTTTCCATAAAAGCACCTTGTTAAGATTTTCTGAAGTCCCAAATGATTAGAGTAAAAAGTTGCAGGAGACACAACAGAGAAGGTTTGTTACTACAGGATACTCTTTTTTGTATGAATAATTAATATATTTCTACCTCTACAACTGAATGCATATTAGCCTCAATAATGAAATTGAATATTTATATCCAATTAGAATATCCTCTGTGGCTAGGCACGGTAGCTCACACCTGCAATCTTAGCACTCTGGGAGGCCGAGGCAGGTGGACTGCTTGAGGTCAGGAGTTCCAGACCAGCCTGAGCAAGAGTGAGACTCCCATCTCTACTAAAAGTAGAAAAATTAGCCAGATGTCATGTCCCAGCTACCGGGGAGGCTGAGGCCAGAGGAGCATTTGAGCCCAAAAGATCGAGGTTGCTGTCAGCTTTGATGATGCTACAGCACTCTACCAAGGGTGACAAAGTAAGACTCTATTTTCAAAAAAGAAAAAAAAAATAGAATAAGATTCTGTTTAAAAAATATACATATAGAACATTCCCTGCCACCACCTTTAAAGTACATTATGTTATATGTTATCAAATCAATAGACTACCATTCAAGAAGAACTGGATCAAGTCTAGTTGCAGACTCCAGCTGAGAATCACTAATGGCCTGAGCAATTATGGCAGCAGCAGCAGCAGCAAAGATAAATAGAAATGATGGATTTGAGAATTATTAAAAAGCGTGAGATTATGTAGAGTCTGACAAATGTAGACAAGGAAAGAGAGAGGAAGGAATCAAAGCTGACATTAACTTCTGACTTTGTCAAAAGGAGTGAAGAAGGTTTGGAGGAAAAGCTGATTAATTCAATGTTGTTGTAATAAGCTTAAAGTACTTAGATGACAAATTTATTGAGAGAAGCAACCACAGAGAATAAAACATGAAAAAAAATAACAAATGTGCATAGCTCTAAATGGACTCTGTACTTTACATGTTACCAGTCAATTGATAATAAATCCTCAACAGAAATAATTTCAAAAGATAAATTTCATTTATGAAAACGCCTGACCTAAGGAGGGTATAAAACATTGCTGCCTAGAAATTTGTAGCAATCAACATTTACTGGTGATTTGAGATGGCTTGACTCACGTCCTTTTTCTGTGTGTCCATTTGCTTTTGGCTTTGTAAATTCATTAAAGCAATTTAAATTTGAATAGGAAAATACCTGTGTGTCATTGATAAGAAAACTTATTTCTTCTTTCTTTCTTTTTTTTAAATTAAGTCAAATACACACAGATCATGAATACATTCATGCATATGTGGGGTACAATGTGCTGATTTTCTTTTTTTCATACAATCTGACGTGGTTAGATCAAACCAATCAACACAGCTTTCACCTCATTTACTTAATTATTGTGCCAAAACATCTATGTTCTACTCTTGACACATTTGACTTGTACCCTTGTCATATGCTCCATAGGTGTGGTCCCGCCTTTTACCCTCCCTCTGTCAAACCTCCTCCTTCCCTTCCCTTCCCATTCCATTTCTCTCCTTCATCTTGGGCTATAGTTGTGTTCTAGAAAACTTAATTTCAAACTAATGTTATCTTACATTACACAGTGTTTTAAAGTTGCCAAACTAATGGTATACATATTGATTGATTTACATGAAAGATCATATAACCCATTATGAGCAAACATCTATAATTTAAACCTAAGTACTAAGATTCCATCATTGAAACTTGAACTTCCCGGTATCTTTTTATAGCAAGGCAAAATGGACTAATGCAGAAACACAGACAAAAAATTGAAAAATCTAAGTAAAAACTTGAATATTTGAAGGAATATGCTATTGTAATGAGTAGAAAGAAAGTATATTTTCTATGTCTAACTTTTTGTAACTTAAAATTTTAACAAAATCTTAACTTTTTTGGTTTATACCATTGATAGCTATAATTTTAAAACATGCTATTAAAGTCAATCTGGAGTACATCATTAAACTTGCTTAAATGTTTTCTTCAAGGCAAAACAGAAGTATACAATCATGTGTAACTGGCTGAAAATAATGTGTAAATGCTTAGAACTAATTAGATAATTAAAAATAAATGGAACGCTTTTCTAAACTCTCTTTTTTTTTTTTTTAGAGAAAGAGAGGTAAAAATATATAATTTAGAAAAATAATATTGATGACAAAGAGGCGCATGGAGTAACTCCCGTATATACTCGAGTATGTGCCGAAAAACCTGAACTCGGCACAAATTCTGTTCCGGAAAAAACTCGGCTTATACTCGAGTATATAGGTATATAAGAAAATTATAAAAATTAAATGAACATGCTGATAAAGAGTTTATAAGAACTGACAAATGGTTTACAAAAAGAGCAACCACACATAGGCAGACATGTGTACACCTGTACCTAAACTCGAGGTGTGGTAAGAGGAACATGGCTAAGCAATGGTAAAGGGAGTCACTTTGCTGGAAAAATTTATAGTGGTAAATTATCTAAGTTATTTCACACTATTTAGTAAAAAATATGGATAAAATCATTAAATATATACGTAAGAAGTCAGAATAATAAAGAAGAACACATCAGGCTACATATAATAAACTTTAAAATTATTATCATAATTTCAAAATGCTAAAGAAAACAGTTGCAAAGAATGAAAGAATATGAAATAAAAGCTCTCTTAACTATCAATAAGAAAAACACTAATTTACCTACATAGACAAAATGGCAAATTGATGGAAAGGGCTCAATAGTAAACAAAAAGTACACATAAAATTAAGGCACCATTTTTACATATCAAATTGACAACATGTAACACAGATCTAATTCAACACTACGTGGAAGTACAGAGAAACCAACTCCTCAGATAGGAATATAGTATGACATATGTCTTTTGGAAGACAATTTGATAATATATTAGTAATTTTGGTAATATACTCAAATTTTTACCCCCAAATTCCAAATCTACCATCAACAGAGATGGGGTCAAATGCTTACATACAACCCAGCATTTTTAATAACTGACAACATCTCAAGGGAAGGAGTAGGGGAGGGGAATCTGACCACAATCTGGTTCCACCTGATTACTAGTTCATTACTTTCTCCACTAAAACATGGCTCAAAGAAAATACAAATTCATTTCCTTGCAAAGAAATGAGTGAGTGATAGCTTTGTTTTAAGCTCTGTTCAAGATTCTAGCAGGGGTCCTCAAACTGTGGCCCTCAGGCCACATGAGGTGGTGTGATTGTATTTGTTCCCATTTTGTTTTTTACTTCAAATAAGATAAGTGCAGTGTGCATAGGAATTTGTTCATAGTTTTTTTTTTTTTTAAAACGATAGTCCGGCCCTCCAAAAGTCTGAGGGACAGTGAACTGACCCCCTGTTTAAAAAGTTTGAGGACCCCTGTTCTAAGGGATAACAGCAGTGCCCCAGATAGGAAAAATTTCTATTTGCTTGGAGCCTACATTGTAGTGAAGGAGACAAACCAGCAAGTAAATAAATAAAATGAAAACACAATTTAATACTCATAAGACATATGAAGCAAATAAAACAAAAGAGAGGCTATGTATGACTAAGTAGCTAGAGAGGGAAAACTATAACTAGAACAACAAGAAAAAACCCCCCACAGTCAAAAATGTGTATGTGATTGATATCTGAGCAGAGGTCTAATGGGAAGGTAGGAAGCAGTCAAGGAAAGAGCATTCCAATCAGAATAATATCAAAAGCAAAAGACACTAAAGAAAAAAAATCCGAAAACATCAAATGTCCACTGATAAACATGTAGAAAAAAGGGACATCTCATACATTGTAGGTAGGAGCACAGATTATTTCAAGCACACTAGCTAGTGACCTGGTAAAATTAAATAAAGCGCAAATGCTCAAAATGTACACACCCTATAACCCAGTAGGCCCAAGTCTAGGTTTCTAGGGTTAGCCTTTAGCACAAATGGACAGAAAGGCATGGTCAGACATGTTCATGAAGCATTTTTAATAAGAGCAGAAAACTGAAAATGATCTAAATACTCATCAGTTGGATAATGGAAAAGAAGAAATTTTTTCCTGAGGAGGAACACTATTTAGCAGTTAAAACCAATGAACTGGATTTATAAGCCATAATGGGAATACGGCTCGAAAATAATGTTTGCTAAAAAAAGGAGAATACTATGATAAGGATAATATCGCTAATATATTTATGAACTACACTTACTATTAATCAAGTATTGTCCCAAGTGTTTCATACGTAGCTTGTCATTCATCTCCATTTTATAGATGAAGAAACTAAGGCAGAGAGAATATAAGTTGCACAAGGCCGACAGCTAGCGAGTGGTGATAGCTATGATGGTATATGCAGTGTTTCATTAGGCAAGCTAATAATGTTGATTTTCTCTAATGACTGACATGGACTGAAAGGGACTTAGACTTTACCTATGCCTGGCATATTAAGTGCTACATGAATGTTAGCTATTATCATTTTAACTCAAAGTTTTACCAACTACATTTTTACCAATAGAAACAAAAAGAACATGACACATGGAAATCAAAAGTGCTATCATTAGTAGGAAAGGAATCAAAGAGATAAATCAATGGAGAGAATACAGCGGGTGACAGAAAATAATTTCAAAGAATTAATAAAGTTTCACCATACTGTAAAATATATAGAACTACTTAAAAGTGATACGGCTAATTATCAATATCTCTCCAATTACATTATAAATCCTGAAATAGGTCCTTATTTTATACCCCTTTTACTTCCCACAGGACAAAGAAAAGTGCTTCACATAATCTATTAACAGGAGTAACCACAACTTTAGTATGGTAGTAAAAAAAAAAAAAAAAAAAAAAGGAAGAAAGAAAAAAGGAAAAGGAAATAAACTGACTACATACTTTTATATATTAAATAGACTATAATCTCGCATATCAGAAAAAGGTGAAAAAAGAGCTATCCTAAAGGACCATTAACTCTAGTCTCCCTTCTTACACAAAGAAAAATACCACAGAGTAGCTGACAATGATTTAAAACAAACACATGTATTCATTACTCTTAAGATGTTCAACTTAGCTAGAAGAAATATAAACTCATCATGAAACAACACAATAAATGCAGTCCCACAGACACATGCAATAAATATGGTATACTTCTAATCTTTGCTAAGGTAGTTAGGACAACAACCTTAAGGGGAAAAGGCACTGTTTCAATGAGCTTAAAAACATGCCATGGTCTGTTTGTAATATAACTTTACAAAGGTCCAGCTAAGAGTAGCTGACAGAGCAAATGGAACATCCAGAGCTTCATCTGCAGACTTTCCTCTAAGAAAGAAACAGATATACTAGTTCATCATAAAAACATGTGAAGATGGCAGTGAGTTTGCTTACCAGTAAACATTTTAGTGACGGCCTTACTCTGTTTTCGGGCAGAACAGAGGAGCAATAGCCATGGTGGAAAGAACTCGTGGTGACCGGCTAAGAGCTCTGCGACAGTCCCAGATAAGCTGGTAGAAGTCTGTTCACCTTCAGTGATGTTACAGCCTTCGTCAACAGAGTCGACAAGCAGGTATAGGCTTTGCTGTGGAGGCTTCATTCCCAAGAGGGGGAGCAGGACACACCTGTAAAACACATCCACACGAGCATTATGGATGTTAATGGCTAAGATGTTTGGATTTATTATTCAAACATTAGATCGCTGATTATAAACATTTTAAGAATAAAATAAATTAAGGTATTAGAATAAAAATGTTACACAAGTTTCAATTTCCTACTTTAAATAGAATATTGGTCCTAACAATAGTATTTTCCATAATAAAGTGTGTGTGTACGTGTGTTAGTAATTCACTATAATTAGGAAAGGCAGTAGGAACTGCAGTTGAACATAACTTTCTCATAAATAAAACACTGTTCATTCATGTTCAATATTTACTTATGTGCCACGTGGTCAATGAGTGCTGAGCAAATACAACCGAAGACATAATCTATACAGTTATGGATGCTAGAAGCTAACAAATAATATTTTCTATAACTCTCTTAATTTTTCAATCCCACAGCCACCAATACTCAAGTTACTACCATGCAACAATCAATACTGCTGTCTAAAAATCTCTCAAATCCATGTCCATCAGTAACTCACCATCCTAGCTCAAACTCCCATTGTCTTTTTCACCTGGGCCACCATAACAACCCACATGCCTCTAAGGATGCCCCTTCAGTGAGCTTAACTGCAATGAGAGTCACCTTGTCAAGTGTTACTACAGCCACAAGAGCCTTTTGTCAATGACCTTTATGAGACACAATTACACAAGGGTCTTTGCACTTGTAGTTTTCTCTGCCTGGTATACTCTTCCTTTCTCTTTTCACATAGTTAACTCCTATGTCTTAAATTTTGTGAGTCACTTTCTCAAGGTCAAATCCCTACTAGACGCTTTTATAGTATCAAATATAGTAGTTCCTTTTCACTGCCCTATCAACTTTGCAATAGTTATTTACTGTCATTAATTTTTTATTAATTTCTTTAGTTGTAAGCATCAAGAATAGAGACTGACTGGCCAAACTGCAACAAAAAAATAGCCAGGACTTTGGCTTCTTGCCTCGTGCTATGGCTGCCTGAACTAAACTATAGAGATCGTCTTTCACTGTGTTCCCCAGGTTGGTATTGAACTCCCGGCCTCAAGCTATGCTCCTGCCTCAGCTTCTCAAAGTATCCTAATACTTTAAGATTAAGGAAGCCAGCAAGGGACTTCTGGACCCCAAGAAGACAACAAAAACAGGGGAAGACTGGCAAGGGGTTGCGTGTGTTCGATCGACCTAATCGCGCCAGCAACTGTAAGGACAAGCAGCAGTGAGACTGCAAACCAGAAAGGCCTTATCTGTGAACTGTTTTGGTGTTCTTGGACTTGGCACTCAGTTGAACTGCCTTGGTGAGAGCTTGAGCAGGAGTGTGGAAAACTTTGGGCATTGTCTGGAGCCCCAGACTGAGCCACTAAGCTGGGCGCAGGAAGCCATTATGAAAGAACTGCCCCAGCAAGCTCCGCCCTAAGGGCCCCAGAGCAAAGATTGGGCAGGACAAAGTAACCTAGTGACTGAGCAGCCTAAAGGCGGGGGCTGAGCTACCTTACAGCCTTAATCCTTAGGGGCAAAGTGAGACGATTTTGCACACTGGAGCCTTGGGCTGTTGCCCTGGGTAGAGTGCCATAACGTCACAACTCAAAGCAACCTGAAACTCCTGGGCTTAGTGCTGCCCAGACCTCCATAAGAGCTGTGCAGCGACCCCCAACCGGTGACCCGCACCCACTGGGCCTCCGGATTCCCTGACCAGGAACTGCGGGACCCATGCAACCCTGCGTCCTCACTCCTGTGTCCTCCCAGCCTTCACACTAGCCCGTTCATCTGGCCAGCGACTCCAGTAGCTGCGTGCCCTCTGGAGCCCTCCCTGCCTCTGCACAGAGCCCGTCTCCTGGCCAGAGACTGCTAGAGCCTTGGGCTCTCTGTGCCAAAGTCACTGGGCGCCAGGCACTCCCAGAACCATGCACACCACCCCCACCCTGTTGCTGGATCTGGGTGTGTCACACACCGGAGCTGCTTCCACAACCAGAACTTGGTAGCTGGAGCATCCCCAGAGGAACTACACAGGGTCATTCCCTACAAAGATCCACCAACAATAGAGTGATCCCGCTGGGGTCTAATCTTGGAGAGACACCCCCCCAACCTGAGGATGGCCAGAGGCAACGGTGAAAAACAATCATGAGGCGAATTCAAAAGAAAAACTCTGGCAATATGAATAATCAGAGTACATCAACTCCCCCCAGGATCAATGTGGCAGAAACAGCACAAGACCCCATGTACAAACAAATAGCTGAGATGTCAGAAATTGAATTCAGGATCTGATAGCAAATAAGATCGAATTAGAATTCCGAAAGTTATCTCAAGAATTCAACGGATTCAAAGACCAAACGACCAAAGATTTTGACACATTGAGACAAGAAGTTGCATCCCACAAAGATCTGAGAAACACAGTAGAATCCCTCAGTAACAGAATGGAGCAAGCAGAAGAAAGGATTTCTGACATTGAAGACAAAGCTTTCGAACGCTCCCAAACCCGCAAAGAAGAAGAGAAATGGAGAGCAAAAACAGACCA